>CALNHX010011722.1:0-30130 GCA_940337035.1 Agriotes lineatus
TGTTCCTGTCTATTGCCTCTTCGTTATTAAATTTGTTAGTGTTTATATGGTCTTGTGTGTCCAGTTTTAATGCTGATGCCTGGTAGCCCCTTCGGTGTTATGCCTGCTAAAATATTGTAGTATATGCACCCATGTGGAAACTGCTTGTCTCTTCGATTTCTTTAAAGAGTCGATGTTATATCTGTCTTTTCTCTTTTGGGGATTCTTTATTTCTTTGCTCATTCTATTCTCTGTTGTTATTTTTTCAATTTATAAATACATTCTTCTGTGTTTTTGTCTTCTCTAAATTTTGTTATTTCTACATCCAGATTAGTTACATTTTTCAACTTTAATATAAAAATCCAATGACGTCTTTACGTATATTCAGCTAATAGTTATCTAAAACCTACCATTGCGGGGCATGAGAGTGCAACCAAACGCCAGCAAATTTCTCCTTGACTGTGAGGTCTACCAGGTGTTCCGGAAGCGTAGTTAAAGTCATCCCGAGCCCGACTACCAATTTTGCCCCCCGTTTGCTGAAATTTCCGGATTAAAGCCGTTAACCCAAATTTCACGTTTAATTTATAGGCGACATAAGGTAACTATTCGGCCGCAACTAAATCGAAAGTCAAAATACACATGGGAAAATGTTTTCCCGTCCAACATTCACTTAAAGCTTAAACAGAACTCCAGTTGTTTGAGCACTGATCAGGATCGAAGGTACAATGTTTGTAGCCTTCTCAGTTTTTCGCTATCTGGAAAACCGCTGATCGCCAGCTCGCCTTGGAATTTGTGGACTGTATGATTGTAGGTTTCACTGAATTATACACACGTTGAAAAGCGAAGGTAGTAATTTATTGCCATAAATTACACGAACAGTTTAACCATTTACAAAGAATTAGCTTTCGGAGTGCGGACCGGTTTGCATGCTGCCACCTTGGCAGATGAAACGTAAGTGTTTTTGGAATCGGATGCCGCGAGGCAGTCCTACTGCGCACAGTACGAATTCAGAATGTAAGAGAGGCGGCAAAAGTTTATAAAGTCCTTAACATACCGCCCCGCCTTGGAAAGGGTAACCTTTCAAATAAAACAGTACAGAGTTGACATGTAAAAGCTAGAGTAAAACATGTAACATGAACACACATATATACAAAGCATAATAGTACATGGATCTTAATCTAGTACAAGAAAACCCGAACAATGGGAGAGCCAAAAGGCTTTACGAAACTGCGCTGACCGCTAACGCACTAGTTCACAACACTAGGTAGCGGGCACAATTTGGCGAAGGATCGCTTCACGATCCCTGACACAGTGTTCACTGACGTCCACTCGCGTAACGCCGTTCAAGCCAGGGTGCAGCTCGGTGACCCGGCCTAACCTCCACTTCAGAGGGGGTAGATTGTCATCCTTGATGAGGACCATGGAACCAGGCTGGAGGTCCGAAAGATGCGTGCGCCATTTGGTGCGCTGTTGGAGTTCCGAGATGTACTCTTACTCCATCTCTTCCACACATTCTGGTGAAGTTGTTGTATTCTCTGATATTTAGACAGCCGAGACTCGACTATCTCAGTTACGTTGGGATCAGGCAGTGACACCAACGGACGACCAATCAGGAAATGAGCAGGAGTCAAAGGCTGAAGGTCGTTTGGATCAGAGGACAAAGGGGACAGGGGTCGGGAGTTTAAGGTCGCTTCACCTGTGCTAAACAAAGTGCTAAATTCATCATAATTTAGACTAGCGTTACCTATAACGCGACGTATGTGATGTTTGGAGGACTTGATTCTGGCCTCCCACAATCCGCCAAAGTGGGGACTGTGCGCGGGTATAAAATGCCAAGCTACTCCGTCGTTCGCGACTGATTCGGAAATAGAAGGGTTTTGTTCCGCGAGAAAATTGCCTAATTCGATTAACTCGGAATTAGCGCCTACAAAGTTAGTGCCGTTGTCTGAGTAGACATGGAGCGGTTTGCCTCGACGAGCCACAAACCGGCCGAGAAGCCATTAAGAAGGCTTCAGTAGAAAGGTCAGCGACCAATTCAAGGTGCACTGCTTTTGTGACAAAACAATAAGCTGTAACTCGTTGTAAGCGAGCGAAGCTTGAATACTGATTGAACGGAAATGTTCAACAGAGGTTACAGGAAGACTCTGAACTTCTTTTTTGAATTCTGGAAGCTCAGCACGAACATGTTTGGAAGCAGGCCAAGATGCCTCGCCTTCGCTTAGCCAGGTGGGACCATGCCACCAAAGGCTTAACAGACCCAGCGGGTCAAATATCTGCGATCTTTCAGACAAGATGCTACGCTTGGTAGCCTTACTACTTGTAGAATTTGAAAATATGGGATATTTCAGACAAGCTGCTACGATTGGTAGCCTTACTACTTGCAGAATCTGAAATATTCTCTACTGATAAGAATCCTTTCTGAGCGATTTGCAATGAATCACCCAATACCTCTACAGGTTCCTTGAAAGGGATAGAGACAACGAATCGACCATTCGCTTCTCGTTGAGTATTTTGCACGAAATGTGCCTCACAGGCGTTCTCTTCAATTGTGCGAACCTTTTCCTCTGGGTAATGTTCGAGTTGCCAAAACCTAGCAATGGGGTCAGAAGCATCCTCGATCGTGCTGAGATTGCACTGTACAGGGTACGCAGAAGGGGGGCCTGTAGGGCCAGAAACAATCCAACCAAAACGAGTTTTTTGGAGGATGGGAAGATTTGGGCCTAGACCAATTTGTCCAATACAAAGGAGCTGCCAGAAAATGGGCGAACCAATCAGAATGTCGATGGTGCCCGGGTTGGTCATAGGACAGATCTGATAACTTGATGTTATCAGGAACCTTGAAGCTGTTTCGCTGGACGCGAAAACTTGGGGTAACACCCGTAATCTCATCGAGAACAAGACAGGATAGGCCAATGCCGTATGAAGTGTGAGGGGCTTGCAGCTTGATATCACACCTAGCCTTGATTTGAGAAGTGGCTTTACTTAAGCCAGAAACAGTAACGTTGACTTCGCGAGTTGGAAGCTTCAACTTTTTACACAAATCTGAACGTATAAAGTGCGATTGGGAACCGGAATCCAGCAGGATTCGCACAACATGAGGCGTACCATCATCAGCGATGAGTTTAGCGGTAGCCGTAGGTAAGAGTACCTGAAAAGCATCGAACAGAATGCGAAATCGATTGGTTTAGTTCAACAGGGGTTTCTGCCGATATCGCAGATCCTGGTTGACTAGAAGAAGCATTTTGAGGTTTATCCTCATGAAGAAGTGTGTTGTGCCTTGATTTGCACTTTCTACACGTATATTTGGAGCTACAGAGGCTCGATAGGTGACCCTGAGTTAGGCAATTAAAGCATACGCGGAGCTCTTTTGCCTTTGACTTTCTGTCAAGAACAGACAGCTTGACAAACTTATCGCATTTGTACAAGGAATGAGATCCTTTACAAAGTGGACACGAAGGGGTACCTGACACAAGATGATTTAGAATGTACCTTGGAAGACTTTTCGGGTACAAGCTTGCTATCTTTTACCTCTAGAGTTTCTAGAAGATTTGCTGTATTTTGTAAGAATTCCTTGAACTCATCAAGATTAGGCAGGTCAGAACTTGACCGGTTTCTAAGGACCTCCCATTCACGAAATGTAGTGGGGTCCAGTTTTTAGAAACTACATAAATTATAACAAAATCAAGAAGCTCGCTTTCGGTAGCTAATGATTTGATTGCCGCAAAATGTTTGAATAACATATCGCTAATCGTACGCAATTTAGTTGCAGATTCTTACTGCAAGATTCAAGCTCGAAAATGGCCTTGAGGTGGGTTATGAACCAGAATTTTTGGATCATTGTATCGATTGCACAATGCCTCCCAAGCTAGAGTATAATTACCCGCAGTAAACTCTAAACTTTTTATAATTTGGCTTGCATCACCCTGTAAACTAGCCTTTAAGTAATGCAGCTTTTGAATATTAGTTAACGCTTGATTCTCATGAATTAAACTAATAAAAATCTCACGAAACTCTAACCATTCTGACACGTTCCCTGAATATTTGGGAATCGAAATGGCAGGAAGGCGTACAGCTTGATTATTGCAATGTGAACTGCAATTTGAATGCGTTGATCTTACGCTACCGTTAGGAGATCCAGCACGATCTGGTGCAACATCAGATTGTTTGTTGTATTCATTAATCAAACATTCAGCTTGTGAAATTGCAAGAAAATAAGAGTCCTCAAATTCGACTTGTTGCTGCATTTCAGATTCTACATCCTCACTGGTTTCTAAAATTTGTTCATGAACCGCATAATATTCTGATAACACGGTGGCTATAGCATCCAATCTTTTTTGCAATTCAATAATTTGAGTACTAGGTAAAAATTGATCTTCATCATGAATTTTTTGCAAGGATTGAACATGATTTGCAAAACGCGTAAGCTTGCCTTTAATAGAGCCACGTGCTCTTACAAGCGAATCCATAATTGTTGAGATTAAAAACAATTTAACCGATCGAACTAACTTTTCGTACGCCCCTGGCGTGAATTTTGTACGCTTCTGGTACGCGGACCCAACGGGTCAACTATCTGTGATATTTCAGGCAAGATGCTACGCGCGGTAGCCTTACTACTTGCAGAATCTGAAATATTCTTTAATGATAAAACCCTTTCGCACGCCTCTGGCGCGAATTTGTTTATAACGCAGACAGCGCTTGCTAGCAACGCGAGAAACTTGTAGCTTACGACGCAGAAAACGACCCTGGTACAACGCGGGAAACTTGTTGCTACGACGCAGAAAACGACCCTGGTACAACGCGGGAAACTTGTTGCTACGACGCAGAAAACGGCCTTGGTACAACGCGGGATTATTTATGAAACATGCAGGGGATATCGCTAACAAACGTAATAGCTTGGCATTTCACGCAATTAAAATGTTTATATGACTCATAAACCATTTGTGTACGCAATAATACGCAGCTGAAATTATGCACATGTACAAACACAGACGAAATAAACCAAATTTATGCATAGGAAACGCAAAAATAGGAAATTAGGCTTACGTTTATTGGAGTGTGCCGCCTTGCCGTTTTACCTCGTTGCTGTGGTTTGGACTACGCCGCGCCGGCTGCAGCTGCAATGGACACCTGCACGAACTTGCGTTGATAGCACCGTCTGCTGTCTTCCTTCCTCTCGTTGCGGGCACCGCATGTGCCCTCTTCGTTCCACGCGTTGCTGCGAAATTGGAACGCTGCTCCTTGCGGTCGATTATATGCGATGCAATACAAACTGAATATGCTTTGTACTTGCCTATGACCAATGTTGTCGAATGCTGTCGCTGTTTTGGACCCGCAATGACCTAATGTGGTTTAATCCGGTTCTGTAGGACCAATGTTTGAGCACTGATCAGGATCGAAGGTACAATGTTTGTAGCCTTCTCAGTTTTTCGCTATCTGGAAAACCGCTGATCGCCAGCTCGCCTTGGAATTTGTGGACTGTATGATTGTAGGTTTCACTGAATTATACACACGTTGAAAAGCGAAGGTAGTAATTTATTGCCATAAATTAACACGAACAGTTTAACATTTACAAAGAATTAGCTTTCGGAGTGCGGACCGGTTTGCATGCTGCCACCTTGGCGGATGAAACGTAAGTGTTTTTGGAATCGGATGCCGGCGAGGCAGTCTACTGCGCACAGTACGAATTCAGAATGTAAGAGAGGCGGCAAAAGTTTATAAAGTCCTTAACACCAGTTATGTTCTATTTTTGATACTTTTGATGGTTGTGGTGTATGAAGAAAAGTGCAACCTGCGTGGCTGCGTATAATACACATGGCGGCTCTTCAGGGTCATACCTGCCATTTCAAAGTACGAGATTAAACTGCTATCAATATATTATAACAGGTTTGTATTGTAAAAAAAGTAATGAAATTAAACAACATGAAAAAAATAGCCTAACCTCGCAACTGCAAAGTTGATATAAATTGAAAACGTAAGTGAAAAGACGCGCTTCTTTATTTAGACCAATCATTATACCCTACAAATGAGGTTTTAAAAATATATTCACACAAGCAGGGGAATTTGTATGCATACTCTTTTTATCTTTCTGATTCAAATCCCTAAAAAAGTTATGCTCAAGCCGCAATCTTGGAAAATGGAGGGCAAAATGCTTTTTTTGCGGATTTTTTCAAAAACCATTTTACAAAAACGAAGTTTAAATAAAAAGCATTACATGTAATTATTTACTTTTGTCGTTAACATTTTTTGTGGGACCAATCCTGGAGGTACAAAATGGTGTCCAACGTTAGTCCCACGCGGATAACGTTATAAACGTCGTCATTGTGACTGTTATGTTAATAACGAGTGATTTAAATAATATTCAGTATATGACAAAGTTCTTTATTAATAGAAAATAAACTCAAATTAAAATTTACTGAAACAAAATTCAAATTAAAATTATGGCGAAGCAAACTGGTGAGCGCTATCACATGCACAGTTCAGGTAACCAACAGTCAATGACATCAATGATATACCATCATTCATACGTGAAGATGCTTAATTGGATAGGAAACATAAATGACCTGGTACGGCACGCATATATGATAGCATCGTTAATATCAGCTGACTTGGTTTGTTTTATCGGAGAGAGTTGTTGATTTGCCTACTATAATAGTTCGAGTAAAAAACTCTACTGATCACATTAACATATCATGTGTTTTTGCACGAATGTCCTGTTGGGTTATTGCAGCAGCTTTTCTCTCAATCTTTAGTCTTTTATTTGAAGAATTTTTCTTTTACTTTATATACCAGTAGTTAAAAAGTAAATTCTTGGTAGTTTCCAAGAAGCTAAGTAAATACTGACGCGGGCTACCTTTTTGTTCAGTCACAATCAAGATCAATTGTACTTGGAAGTGAGTTAATGCTAACCTTCAAAATTTTGTCTGCAATGTTAATTTCTTCTTCTACCCCAAAACTTTTAACTATCTCTTTCAGTTGAAGCAAGGAATACTGACATTATTCTGCTTTTTTGATGTCCTTGAAACAAAAAGTTCAATCTTTTGTTCCAATGTTTGCTTCTATTTTTTTTTGAAATTTGCCTTCAGGGACTGAAAATCCAATACCGCAACAAAGGAAGCTCGTTTTGTAACCAAATTTGAAAAACAATAACTTCGTGAGTGGTTTGGTCCAACAAGATTCATCATTTTCCTTCTTTTTTGGAGATTTTATATAATTTCAATCAGAAGGCTACACAGAGTATGTCTACAAATTTCCTCGTTTGTTTGATTTTTACCTAATATGTATAATGATTAGTAGATTATTTCTTAGTATTTTATTGCAGTGTTGAGTTTACTTCAATATTTTTATCATGTTTAAATGTCTTGTACCCTTCTCTCCTTAAATTAGGTTAAAATTTAAATTTTCCGAAAAAGCCGAAATTTAGTTTCTTTAGATTATTTTACTTATAAGTTATAAGCTGTCAATGAACAGCTTCTTGCGTCCATCAATACGTTTGTTTGCTATATTTCGTAAAATGCATGAAAAGTCGAAAACTTGTATATTTGCTATATAATTTACAATATTTCCATATCTTAAATTCTATTTCCAACAAGATATTAAATCAACGCAGTCACTGCACAACTGCAAAAATGTTGTGGAAATGAATATTTACTGTGTCTGGAATTACTATAAAAGCGCAAATAGACACTTCAATTTCATGTTTGTTAAATGTTTGATTTTTTTTATTTCCTATACATATGTATATCGCTACATGGAGAATTTGTAGATATTAAATAAATACTCGATAATGTTCGATGATGCTTTAGAAAAACAGAACACTGTAATTCAGTTTTGCGGTGTAGTAAAGTTTATCCAGCTAGTTGCTGAGCAGGCTGGGGTGCATGGTGCGTTGTCCGGAGGCGTCCCTCGTTTGTAACTGTTCAAACCAGAAGACCTACAGCTGTTGCCGTAAATCCCTAGCTACATAACGTTCCCCAGGAAGCAATAAATTGAAAAATCGGCAATTGCTGTAAAGCAATGTTTATTTACAATTTATAATTAGGTGTAAAAATTTCAACCACAGTTGTTCTCTGAATGTCATTTTTTGGCAGTGGTCTATTATGGATAGACACCCTAGACAGTGGAAAAGGTCCGATAAAACATATCATTTTAACCACAGCTTCTTCAAGCCAAAACAAAGCAATTAACCTAATACACTTAGTACCAAAATGCTCCCCTTAAAAAATACATAGGGTGTATTTGGAAATCTTAATTTTGAAACAATATAAAAGACAGCGGCTGGCTGTCATAAACAGCCATTAATTGTTTGAAAGATGCTCGCAGAATGGTTAAATGGATATTTCAATGGTAAATGGATTTGCCGATCTGGTCCTGTGTGATATTGCTTTACATGTTTTAAGCGCGATTGACGATCGCCCGGATTTTCTTACTTAAACCTTGTTTTATTATAACGGTGGGATAGATGATAAAATGTATTTTCAATTATAGAATATTTACTTTTTTCCAATGATAGATGGGCTGTTGGCAGCTGAAAGGCTCACGTCCCTGTGCCCTTAGGGAGCAGCCGCCACTGCATTCTACCTTAAAATTAACTGCAGATTCGTTTTCAGCACATCTTGTAGCTTATATGTGTTCAATTTCATGTCAATCCGAAGTAGTGCCATGAACTCGTTTACTTTAAATATCCAGGGCTGTGTTCTCCATAAATTCCAGACTCGAAGCCAAAATAGTGCCCATCAAGGCCGAGAGCACGTGTAGCAATGTTATTTCTGCTAGGGATCAAACTTTATCGGAAAACCAGCAGTAGTAGTAGTAGTATTTGTGAGGAGACTGACGTCAAGCAAGTAGGCCCTCTTTTCCAACCCCGTCGACAAGGTATAGGGATGCAGAGTACCAGGTACCTTAGTGCCGAAACTAAGAAGTTCCAACCTTAGCAAGGGATCTTTTACATGCTAGACATCGTAGTAATATGGGACCCACGGTTTTATATCACTTCCGAATGATGACATTCTGTAGAGGCTTTAATCCGCATTTTTTATTTTCGGGATCGGGGATCGAACTCGCAACCTTAGATCAGTAATCAGAACGTTTAAAAACTGCGCTACCGAGCCCGGCATCGGAGAACTAAGAACTTTCCCAAATCTGATAGGTGCGTTTCACCTTTTAGCACAAAGTGCAAAGTTCACTGTGTTTACATGCATTCTGTAGCATCTCAAGGAACCTCCATCCATTCACCCTGATGTGAACACGATTTCCGATACAAGAAAAGCTTTCTGAAATTCGTCTCAAAACTGTATGATGATGCCAGTCAGAGCAAGTATGTTGCATATTTTGCTCTTATGACTGCAATTTCAACTTTTTCTTTGCTTATAGTGTTTGTCTCAGTTCAAACTTATCTGCTCCTTGCTTCAGGCATTGATTTCCAAGTTGCAGACACAACCTTCGGGCCCCAAACTCAGCTGGCATCGGTTGAAAGTCAACAACCCCAACACCAAATGGCTTTTCTCATCACAAAAACAGCTAGCAGGCACTTGTGAAACAAGTGCTGTTGTCCATTTTTCGATTTCGATTTTTATAACGCATCATACTCGTATGTTTCAGTACTCCTTCGCAAATAACATTATCGCGCACAAAGGTCGTTGAACGTGTCCAGCGCTGGTTGATTGCGACCAAAATCATCGAATCTGCTCTGAAAGCTGCAGCCGATTGATTCCTCAACGGCCTGCTTAGAATCGTTCTGCAAACCGCAAGTAATAAAACGCTACGATAAGGATTCGCCATATACAAGTCCAGATATATCATTTGGCCCAGATAAGTAAAGCTGCCAAATTTGCTTGTGCAATATTGGAAGTTCGTTCCAAATTTTAATTTTCTGCTATTGATTCTATTATGTTATAGTTTCACAATATTTTGTACACTATAACGAGATAATTGCAATTATTTGAGAATTTTGCCACAGGAATTACCGGAATTAGACAAATTGGCAATAAAGTTATCACGTACCATTTTTGCAAAAATAATACCAACACCAGACTGTCAATATGTTAAGAAACAACAAACAGACATAAGCAATTGTTTCACTTTAATCAAAACATGATGCAGTGAATAAAATGGCATATTGATCATATGGCCCAAATGAAATTAATCGGCATATTATGTGTTTCCCGACCACTTTTTGTAAAGCTTTTGGTAAAGCTGTTTAAAATATTGCTAAGACTTCTACAATTATGATGTAAAAATATTTACCAAAAAGATTTTTTTGCCAGTACAAAATAAAGTTCTGAAAAAGATGCCTAAAACATCTTAACTAGGATAACAATGTAATTCTGGGCTCGTACACGAGAGACATACTAGAAATGGTTGGACCACAATGGGAATCCTAAAGTAGATAGCTGACGATGTCCAATCCTGTAGGGTAGCGATGAAGAAGCCTCGGGGAGTTCTGGTTCTGAATTCGGTGGTAAATCTGTCCAAAAAATGCAGAATTGAAGTCTGTAGGCTTGTCTCCAAATTACGGTGTGAAATTGTAGGAGGGAGAGGTCTTGTAACATTTCGGAGAGAGGCATTTTGCCAGCGTAGTTGCACAGCACACCCAAACCGGTTTCTTCAGGTGTTTCATGTGATGAGCTTCAAAAGGTAAAAGCACCAAGCTGGATAGTAAGAAGCCGAAGTTGGAGAACGGTCAAAAGTAAGATTTGCTTTTGAAGCATTTCTAAATCCTAGCATAACTAGAGCAATTTTATATGGAATAAACTTTCCACGATTACAAGGGATTTCAAATTCACATTTAAGTGGAGCTTTCCAGCACACACCAGAAGCAACCAATCACTCAATCTAACCAAGATGTCTACATGAAATCTCTAGCCTTAAGAATTTTTCAAAATTCACACAAGAATTGGCAAATGCTAGATAACCAAAAGCACACCATTTTCTAGCTTCTGGAAACTCAGGACAGTTCTCGAATAAATAGCCTACTTTTAATTAAAGCAACAATTCCAACTAACAAAATTTTGTAGAATTACAAGCTTTTTGTATCCCAGGTCAGTAAATAGCTTTTTGAGTCTGCATCCCACCTCTTCAATATATCTATTAGCTATAGTTTGTAAAATGTTTAGAAAATTCGAAAATTAGTTTATTTGCTGTATAGTTTACATTATTTCCAAATTTATTATATTTTATTTCATATTAAATATGAAATCAGAGCAATCAATACATAACTGCAAACACATTTTGGAAATTAATCTTTACTGTGGTTCTAATTATTATAAAAGCATAAACGGAGACACCTCCATTTTATGATTGCTATATGCTTGAAAAACGTCTTTTAATTTCTTATATATTTTGCACAATACTATAAGCTGGTAATAATCGTATGTCAATAAATAGGTTTTTTCGTTCGCAACCCTCCCCATTTTTTTAAATGTCTGAACAAGCTCAAGTTTAGTTTAGTTGCTATATGATTTGCATTCTTTCCAAATTTCCTGTATTCTATTTCAAACTAAATGTGAAACCAGAGTAATAAATGCAAAACTGCAAAATATTGTGGAAATTAAACTTTACTGTGGTTCTGTTGGTCATAAAGAGTAAACGAAAATGCTTACATTTCATATTTTTTATATGTTTGAAAATGGTTTTTTTATTTCTTATATATACTGTCTTCCATAAAAATCGCAACACCTAGAATTAAGTGAGCGATTTTATTGAAATTTTTATAAAATCTCAATTTGGATGAAACAAAGTAATGATTAAAAGTATCGATCGGTTGATGTTTTTTCTTTGTTTGTTTGTTTACACTTAGTAACAACAAATTTTTAGAACAAAAAACAATCGGTGCGTAATAACTGTCAATTTTGCGAATTGATTGATCACTATTGCCTTCTGACTATTAACAACAATGCCAAGAGTCCATCAACGTGAAAATTATCGTCAATTAAATGATTTTGAACGTGGCCGTATTATTGGCATGAGAGAGGCCGGACTTCCTCTTAGAGATATTGCTGGCCGTGTAAACCGTAATGTTGCAACGGTGTTGAGATGTTGGTCCAGATGGTCCGAAGAAGGGGTTCAACAACGTCGCCCTGGATCTGGACGTCCCCGGAGGACTACTCAATTAATTCTAGGTGTTGCGATTTTTATGGAAGTCAGTATATTTTGTACAATTGTAAGCATGTCAATAAATATATAGAAGAAATGTGATTACTTTTTCACGCTAATTAAACCTTTGAAAATAATTTTTAATCAGTGGCTCAACTCATTAAAAGAGTTGCCCTCATATCACACATATATTATAGTTAGTTAAGTACCAAAGTTTGTGAGTGTAATGATGGTTAAGGATGTAGTTTATGAATAAGGCTCAGATGGCCATGGTTTGCAAGCATTCGAGATCAACAAATTCGCTACAGTCTATGTAAGAGATGCCTACGAAATTTGTTATACTATGCATCAGCATCATTAGAAAAACCTTTAGATTTTAAAATAAAATTTTGACACTGTCAAACTGATAAGCCATTAAATGAAAAATTTTCAGTGTCAAGTACAGGCCTATTGCATATCATGTAAGTTTCAATTATAGGTGTAGGGCAATAAAGTACGTGAAACCTGCATCTCATGCCAATAGGCCTGTAACTTACACTTACATGACATGACTGGTCGTTCAAAGAATACTTTTTAAACTCAAGTTTAGTGTATTTAGTATATCGGTTGTATAATCTATAAGCTTCTAATAACTTTTGTTAAAATATAAATATGAAACAAAGTTGATCAATTAGCAACTACAATATTTTTTAAATAATCTTATTTTAATGTGAGCGTGAAAACCGCCATTTAGCAACTACAATATTTTCAAAAATAGTGTTCAATGATTGATTGTTTATTAAAAGTGGAAACCTAAACATCATTTCCACATCTTGTATAGTAGTTAGTTCATAATCAAAAATAGTTGGAGAAGCAGAGTAACACTTTCGAATGCGAGTTTCAAGGTTTTATTATAATCGTTTTCGCAATTTTGTATCTACATTTTAGTCTATCGCGATACAGATATCCTTATGTTTAAAGTTGAACTACAACTAAATAACGAGAACTGTTATTTCAATATTTTGTGAACTGTTTAAAGTAACTAAGACGTAATTCGCTAAATAAATATATTGAGCATTAATATTCTAAGTTTGAATAATAACTTTGAATACCTAAAAACAAATTAAATAAAACGAGTAATAAGAAACTGACATCGCTATTATTAGTTAAACCAGGATAGTGCTTTCGTTATGAGAATATAAGGATTTTTTTGTATAATACAATTCAGCTGACGTGTACTAAAATCTGACAAGATACCTTTTAGATTTCGTGGAATACACTATTATTATATTTCCCAATAATCGAAGCTAAATATCCTTTGTTATGAAGACGTCAATATACTGCTAAACACAATTACTCATGCTTAACATAGTGGTATTGTTTATTACACATTTAGCTCGATATGTCAACACTGTATGGGTAACTATCATTAAGAGTTTGGTAGTTACACACTAACATAACACAGTTGTTAATATTACTTAATGTTATGCAATTATAGCGTTTTTAGTAATATAACCTGTCTTCTCTTTTGAAAATATTTAGTTATCATTAGCGCCTCTGTGAAAGCTTAGTATTAAATTTATTTAGATTTATTATTCTTGAAGCTAAACAGAAATATTAAGGTATAAAATATTAAACCACCCCAGGTACGCAGTTTCATTTAATATCAATGTTGACGTCAATTGCTTATAAATACTCCCAGTAAAAATAGAAAATGACTAACGCCCTGTTAAATATTACATCTAAATAATGATGATAAAGTAGTAGGTTAAAACATTTTAGTGTTATTTTTTTCTATAGTACCTTAGATTCAATTTTCTACGGTAACACATATTTTTGTCACATAATGATTATGTCAATACTTATTAGAAGTAAAACTAGTAATTTAAATAGTTGATTATTTCAACAGTGAAAAGCAATCGAAATTAGAAAACCTACTGTACATTATTCAATCTATACGAAGTTCCTAAAAGGCTTATGTTAGTTTACTCCTTAATATGACAAAAAACAAACCACGGCCTTTGCATTCGTTCGTGCTACACGAAAAACAGTCGGGATATTTACCGAAGGGTCGTTAACGTCTGAAGCAAATTGACACAAATTACAGCGGCTGTTGTGGCACCAAGCCTGCTCGAAATTCCAGATCTTGCGCAAAAAGCATCGATTGCTCTATTAAAACACCGTCTTAAATTTAGCGCAAAGACTGTTGCAATCCCAAATATTCGAGGTCCTTAAAATGCCACATTACATACATATTCACAGCTAATTAAACATGTATAAAATATTGCCGTGGCCATAAAGTTTTCAAAAGGCCTAGATCGATGTCGACCTTGAACTCCAAAGGTTAAGGTAATCATCCCCGACAATCCTTACTTATCATACATCGCTTGCAGGATAATTTAGCCATATGTCCGTTTGTTTGTAGCGAATCGATAGCAGCGGCGATCAGATTACATCGCGAAGCACGATCGTTCCCAGGGCAGCCTAAATCCTCGATCTAATCTGCATTTCAGACAAGGCGAACCACTAAACTGGGACAAAGTGCACCACTAAACCTTACCTATTGCTGCCCGACGACTTGAACAGGAACTGAAGCATCGCTGCTCGACGGCACATTAAGACTAACGATCGATTGCAAATGGTTTTGTTAACAGAAATTCGATTGCTACGCCACAGTCGCATCCCATGCGCCGATAGCTTTATTTTTACTGTCCAATCGCGTCAATATCGACAGGCAATCGCAGGCGATTTTGCCGCGGATGGTCATAGATGCGACAGCAAGTAGCTGTGGGAAGCCCCGGCGCCTCCACCAATTTGTACTCACCTTCTCGGCAGCAGATGCAGATGGTTCCCGAACAGCCACAGTTTGCTTCCGCTAAACCATTTCTCCATCCGCCTTTTTCACTTCGCCGTAACGTACCTACTGCACAGCTGGGTCGCGTGTATTGTAGTTCGGGTAACCTGGGATACCGGCCGCCATCTTGGCTTCGTTTGTCACGCGGAAATGTAATTACCTTGTGGAACTGCTGTTGATTTGTGCTAAAGCTGCAGGAGGCTTTGGTCTTTGCTGTTCACTTGTCAACCGTCGCCTGTTCTCTTGATAGAATAATCGAGCAATAACAATTAATTAAACAGTATCTAGCGACGTTTAGGTAATGAATAACCCAATTTTCAGTTTTGCTTCCGGGTTATAATTAGTTCCTGCAAGTTTATTCGGCTGTATTTATTTGTTTTGTTATTTATCAAATATAGTTGATTTCGCTCTTCTATCGCCAATTCTTCTTCTGATTTAGAATCTAGATCTTGTTGTATTACGCAAAAACCAAAAGAATTCTGTATTTTTGTAGGTGAAGGAGAACCTACAAGGGCTTCAAGAATTATCTCCGAAATAACAAGATCACAAAGCGTGGCGTCAGCACAGAAAGGCCGAACTTCGGTAACATTTAACGTTAAATCGCATAGACGCAGATTGTTTGCATATGTTTATAAGTTAAATAAGGGTTCCTGTGGAAACTGGGCTTAGTTGTGTTCACTCGTTTTTTTTTTGTAATAGAAAACGGTTTCATTAGCAAAAACAGTAATTTTGTATAACACAATCTAGTATTGATAGCTCAATAATAATCCCAAAATGTAACAAGTTACTTTCTAATAAACTTGCAGGTGGGTAACAAACGACTGCTTGATAAAACGTTGTAATTCAGTAATTGGGATTCGTTCTTCGGGGCAGCCAATCATTTGTTCTCTATCGCCATTATTAAGTACTAGTCTCAATTCTTCTTAAGTGGAACCTGTTTTTCTTTAACGATTTCTCTATAACTGTAACCTTGATTCCAGTAGCCTTTTGATAAAAGAACAAAACTCTCCGAAGTATTGTCTTTGATAAAAGAGCTTTCTTTTGATTTGCTGGCCTGAAGAACGAAAGTTAATTATTGAATTCCAACGTTTTAGCAAGCAGTCGTTTGTTACTGTCCTTCATCTTTCTAATTTTATTTCCTTTGCTTGATCGATTTTATTAATTCGGAACTGAATTTAAGAATAATATATTTCCCTAGGATTTATTTTGGTATGCAAAGTTCACCTGCATTTTATTTTTTTTTTTCTGAACATAATTGAAAAGATACTGCAAAAACGGTTTGATATTCATCGAAGTAGGCATGTTAGCTAACACCATAAACAACTACAACTTGATTGTGTCAATACTGTCAGTTGTATTAACAATTTCGTGGAATAATGTGTGAAATTCTGTTACACAACGTGTAACTGTAAAATTTCTTTTCAATGACGGTATAAAAGCGACTAATATTCATCAGAGATTTCATAAACAGTTTGAAGAATAGTTTTTTCCCTCAAAACAGTTTTTGAGTGGTGTAAATCCTTCTAGGATGGTCATGAACGCGTGTCGAACTTGCCGCATGTTGCCCGTCCAGCGTCTGCTGTCAATCTTGGGAACATTCAAAAAGTTGACCAGCTGACCCGGGGCAATATGTGAATATCTGTGAAGGAAATTGCTGGGATTGTAAGCACTAGTGTTAGTGGTGTTCGCATCTCCGCTCAAAAAATTCAAAACACAACCATCAGCTGGCAAAGTGATGACGACTGTATTCTGGGACGCTATTGGACCAATTTACATCGATTTTCTCGAAGAAAGAAAAACGATTAATTCAGCTTATTACAGTGACCTTCTTGGAAAGGTTAAGCTGGCCATACGAACAAAAAGACGCGGTGTCTTAAGCAAAGGCGTTATTCTCCTATAACATAACGCTTGCCCACATACAGGCCATCTAACGAACAATACATTGGCTAAATTGGGCTGGGATGTATTGCCTTACCCCCCCCCCCCATATAGTCCGGACTTGGCTCCAAGTGATTGTCATAGTGATTGTCATCTCTTTGGGTCACTCAAACAGTTTTTGGGAGGCAAGCGATTTTCCTCTAATGAGGAAGTGAAGTTACGTCGTTAACCAAAAGATTTTTTTTCGAAGGGAATACACAAGCTCCCGGAGTGATGGGACAAGTGTATTTTAAAGGGGGGGGGGAGTGTGTTACTTAGATATATATAATACATATTAATTTCTAGTTTCTATCAACCAGAAAAAAATAAAATGCAGGTCAAATTTCAATCGCCCTCGTAGTATTGATAATTTCTTGAATCAGTTAAATTCTAAATTTCCTAGCAATAAATGCATATATGAAATGGAAAACGAAGCTTACTAATAATAGATAAAGATAAGTAGGCATTCGATGTTTATGGGGAAGAAATTTCCTAGTGGATAGACTGCTAACTTTTTCTTTAAACAAAGATCGGTATAACACCGAACTTTACACCATCAAGAACATTGCTGTGTACAATGGTTTCTCTTCTAAAATTATCGATAATTTGATTATTGGCAATTTAACAAAAACAAAATTGCACGTTCGAAATTCCATAACTCTGGTCAGTCTTAGAAGTCAAAACCCAACGCGAAGTACATCAAAATTCCGTTTCACCCGGCTACAAAGGGACTAGAAAAAATTTCTAAAGATTCAGGCTATAAAGTTGTTTATAGTTTAAACAATAATATTCAAAATTTATTGGGGAATCCAAAAGACAAACTTAAGACTTTAAAGAACTCTGAAAATTACGAAATTAAATGTTTTCATTGTGATTCTAAATATATTGGGCAAACATATTGTAATTTTGGTACTAGGTTGAAAGGTCATTTTAGATTTAATATATTCGAAAAATCTAGTATATTGTCTAAAATATTTACAAAAAAGGTCATAGTATTTCGGAAATTGGCCTAAAAATTGTTAAGGCGTTAACTCCAACAAAGCAGGTAAATTCTTTTGAAAGTTTCACCATTTTTAAGAATCAAGATAATATAATTATGAACAAAGATGGAGGTCCCATCCTCCACTCTGATCTTTACGCTCTAGTTAAGGTGACATCAGATTGGTAGCAGAGAATGCGCTATCCGGGTCAGACAGTATAACTAGCGTTAGTGTGGGAGTGCTGACTTTCACCGATGATTTGGTGAAGATCATATCTTCGGCCAACGTTGTCGGGTTAGTCTCTTTCCAAGGCTGCTAAAGGTGACAACTTAGCTGGCGAAATACGTATTTAGTGATTATTAAATATTTATGTGATTAGGGGTTTTCAACGAATTGTGTCTGATTTAAACCACATGCTCCAACAGCATTGTATTATATTCTTCATAATCACAAAATGTATTAATCTAATTAGAATTCATGATTGAATTTTAAGTTTGTTTTTGGATTCATATAATTGTCACAAAGAAAGGTACCTTATTCACCTACCAGCGGACGATATTTTCCAAACCTGTGTGTTCAAGTGGATTTATCAGCAATTTACCCAATAATATGTAATTTATTGAGTTTATTGAAACAATATACCCTTATTCCTAATATTTTATATATTTTACAATTTAGGGAAGTATGTGTTTCCGGTTTTCCAAAAGTCAAGTCAATTTATCATTTTGTCAACGTCAAACGTAAATTTAGGATACAATTGGTTCTTGATATATGCCATTTAATCATTTACCTTTAAAAAGCTTTTTCGCATTAATAATTTGTGTGTAACTAGAATTTAAAAGAAATCAGCGGTACCTTTAGATCTTTCAACGTTTTGTGCTGGATTGACCAACAGTTCATTTACCTTAAACAGCTCACTTGCCTTCAGTTAAGTGTATACTGGTGAGTGCTATGTGCATGAACCCAAAAGCTCAACAATCATTAATAGTTCTTGTTTGGGGGTATAATAGCAAGCGAAGAGTTTGTTAAGCGCAGATCGTTGGATCGAATAGATACAGTTTCAATCGATATAGTACAATAAATGTAGGGAAAGATTTTAATAGCTATTTGTGCAACAAGTGCTAAAAGTGGATGTTTATGCACCAGACATAAAAATTATGAAACGAAGCCGAAGGCTGAGATTCATAGCATGTCGAGTGCATAATAGTATATTATGTTATTAGGAGCAAAAGTTATATTTTATGTGGCGAGGCAGATAAGTACAGCCGAGCCACATAAAGATACTTTTGCTCCGAATAACATATAGTATTTTTTCTTCAAACGTTTTTATAACAAATTATTTATAACTTTGTGAACAAAATTCGAAGAAAATTACTTGATCTCGTCAGCGGCAGATAATATTATCTGCCACTGACGAGCGGCAGATAAAGTTGTCAGCGGCAGACAATCTGCCGCTTGGCAATAAAGTGGCAGTTTAGCATCATCAATCCAGCAGTATAATGCCATATTTGACTGCCGTTTGAAGAAAACCACTTTTAGCACGAGTTTGCACACAATATTTTATCTACGGCCACTACTAAAAGTAGGCCTTTTAGCGCTAGCTTGTTTCACTAAAAGTGACGTTTTATAGTTTAGCGTGGTTAAAGAAATCAGCTGTTTACTTTTAGCCCATGTGCTAAAAGTGAAGTGAGGTTATAAAACTACAATTTTGAACCAGAAGTGAAGTTGTAAAGTTATTCTAGTTACTTCTTGCGTTACAGGTAAAGTGTTTTTGAAATAATTAAAGCGTTCTGTAATGAATACAGTCAGATCTGTAGTATTAATAATTACCTTTCGTAACTGAGCTTGACAGTACTGGCTGCGCAAACATTCGTCCGCGCGCCAAAAGCTACTGTTTATTATGACATAAATTATAAGCGTCGTAGATGCAAACCTTTGTTAAATCGATACTTATGGATTAATAACAGTAAAATTAAGTCGTAGATAAAATATTGTATGCAACGCGTGCTAAAAGTCGTTTATGCACGAGACATGCTATGAAACTCAGCCTTCGGCTTCGTTTAATAATTTTCATGTCTGGTGCATAAACGTCAACTTTCAGCACTTGTTGCATAAATAGTTATTTTCTACGACCTTAAATTTACTGTTATTAATCCATATGTCGATTTAACAAAGGTTTGCATTTATGACAGTTATAATTTATGTCATAGTAGAAAGATGGCCTTGACGCGCAGGTGACTATTTCTGCAGCCGGTAGCTGTCCAAGTTAGTTGTCAAAGGTAATTTATAAATGTACACATTTTACTTTATTTATTACATAATGCTCTAATTATTTAAAAAACACTTTACCTCTAACGAAAGAAGTAACTAGAATAACTTTACAACCTCACTTCCACTTCGAAATTCTAAATTCAACATCAGCTGTTTACTTTATAACACATGTGCTAAAAGTAAACAGCTGATTTCACTTTTAACACGCTGAATTATAAAACGTTATTTTTATTGAAAAAAGCTAGCGCTAAAAGGCCTACCTTTAGTAGTGGTCGTAGAAAAAATGTTTTTCCTCTAAGTGCCACTTCATCCAACATTGCAGTTTAATTTAATATTTTGTTAAGTTTTTACCGTTCGGGCTATTTAAAAATTATACGACGCTTCTGGTTTTAAACGTTTATTTACTATGATTAATTATGATTATTTAAAAATACAAGAATTATGAAGGCAGAATTAGTTATAAACTACAAGCACTATTTCTGACAACTATACACTACTAAAAGGCCTACTTTTAATAGTGGTCGTAGAAAAAATGTTTTTCCTCTAAGTGCCACTTCATCCAACATTGCAGTTTAATTTAATATTTTGTTACGTTTTTACCGTGCGGGCTATTTAAAAATTATACGACGCTTCTGGTTTTAAACGTTTATTTACTATGATTAATTATGATTATTTAAAATTACAAGAATTATGAAGGCAGAATTACTTATAAACTACAAGCACTGTTTCTAACAAATATACACTATTTAATAATTATTTATATAGCGCTTAACAGTAAGCATTTATATGGTTGTATTTATTTGTTATTTATTTCACACGGCTCGTTTTCACGCGCGCTTCAAGTCTGATGGGAACTGAATTAGAACTCCGACGGCCGTGTATTTATATTCGCGGAATAATTCCTTCTGGGAGCCCCGCGGGCTTGCTGGATTTTTTCGGCAAATGGTGACCCACCGCGTGAACTAACCACCGAGGCCGGTTTCGATCGATCTGGAAGATGACTCATACGCCCGCAGTCGGCCCCAAGGCTGTCTGACGGCGGCTGTGGCTTACGCGTTCGCAGCCGCCTAACCGCAAGGTCGCTTCTCGAGGTTCTAGAACAATCGGGGCACTGGGTCATAATTCCGGGGCAATGACCGGCAGCATGGTCGTTACACTGCCCCCACCTTAGGTCGTTCTGTCCCAGAACGAGTGGCGTCGGGTGCCTGTCACTCGCTCTTGTGGGGGTTTGATGGCGGTATTTGCAGGCGGTGCCCTTCTTGCACACGGACCGGCTGAAGAAGTAGCAGTCCACCGTGGGCTCAATGCTTCGCAACGGGCTGCAACAGCAGACCTGGATCTGGATGCCGGTCCGGTCGAAGACTACTTCCAGAATGCTGCGTACAACCCTCCAGTCCAACCAATCCAGGCCGCATCCTAATTTCGGCACCGCTAGCCGGGTTTCGCCGTTTTTCACCATCTGCTCCTTAAAGTCCAAAAGAGCAGACCAGAGCTCCTGGTAACTAGGTCTTTTGTAAGACAACCTTTTCGTCACCAGGTAATAAATGGAGCTGTTTCCTTCCTTCAGCTGCAAAGTTCTGCCAACCTGAGGTGCCTGCTCTCGCAGTTGGTCTAACCGGCCAAACTTCTCCCGGAAGGCAGCGGCGATCCCCCTAGACATCCGGAGGTCCTGGGCGACGCAGTGTGCCAGGGAATATTGCCGCAGGGTGTCGAACAGGTCACACTGCACCTCTGTAGTGACTCCGAATCGCGCAGTCTTCGTACCCCCATAAGCGGCCATAAACTCCTGGAAGGAGGTACCTCCGGTCTCTAGTTGTCTCAGGGGTTGCTCCGCGACAGCCTCCACCTCCTCATTGGTTCCGGAATATGGGGCCAACCGATTGAAGTGCACCACTCTGCACTTTCCTGGAGGAGGTTTCTGGATTCGGTATACCACGTCATTCGGTCGAGCAACTACAGTGTAGGGGCCTTCCCAGTTTCTTTGGAGCTTGGGGGCGAGGCCACGACGCCTCTGGGGGTTATGAAGCCATACCAAATCGCCAGGCTGCCCACCACCGGCCTCAGCGCGGGCATCATATCGGTCCTTCATTCGGTCGCTGGCACCCTGAATGTTTCGGCCTACGGCGTCGTGGATCTCTTCCATCCTCTTCTTCAGGTTCCCCACGTAGTCCTCTTCGGCCGTTTCTTCGCCAGGCTTTCTTCCAAATTTGAGGTCACATGGCAATCGCAGCTCGCGCCCAAAGAGTACCGCGGCTGGGGTGTGGTTGGTTGTCTCTTGTACTGCCGATCGGTAGGCCATTATTAACAGGTGAATGTACTGGTCCCAGTCACGCTGATGTTCGGAAACCACCTTGGACAGATGCTTCCCCAAGGTTCGGTTCATCCTTTCCACCATGTCGTCCGATTGAGGATGGAGGGCAGTGGTCCGGGTCTTCAGCAAGAATCTTCTGCCATACAGGTATTTATAAAAATGCTCCACGGACTTGACTACTGCCAGAAGCTCCCTCCTGGTTACGTAATAGTTCCGCTCTGGTTTGGACAGGACCTTGCTGAAATATGCCAGGACTTTCTTTTGCCCATCTTGGACCTGGGACAAAACAACACCAATTCCGACATTGCTAGCGTCAGTGTCGAGGATAAACTGGCCTTCCTGACGTGGATAGCAAAGTACAGGTAAACTGGTTAAGGCAGTCTTGAGCGTCTCGAAGGCCTCCGCGCACTCAGCACTCCATTCGAACTGTCGTCCCTCGTCCGTTATCCGGGTTAACGGTTTTGCAATGTTTGCAAAGCCCCGCACAAACCGTCGATAGTAAGTACAGAGGCCCAGGAAGCTTCGCAGCTCATGCTTATCTTTAGGGATTGGCCAATCCTGCACTGCCTTTACCTTACTCGGGTCTACTGCTACTCCCTGGCGGGATACGACGTGCCCCAGGTAATGTACCTCCTTCTGGAAGATGTGGCATTTCTTTGGACTTAATCGCAGGTTGACACCTCGCAGTCTACCGAACACTTCCTCCAGGTTTTTCAGATTTTTGTTGAAGGATTTACCCACCACTATGATGTCGTCCAAGTATATCAGGCAGGTCTGCCAAGATAGACCCTTCAAGACGGTGTCCATCGGCCTCTCAAACGTGGCGGAGGCATTGCACAAACCGAACGGCATGACGGAGAACTGCCAGAGCCCAGTTCCGATAGTAAATACAGTCTTCTCCCTGTCCGCAGGTTCCATTCCGACTTGCCAATAACCGCTCTTCAAGTCTAGCGTCGAGAACCATTGAGAACCGGAGAGCGTGTCCAGGGTATCATCGATTCGTGGCAGAGGGTAGCTGTCTTTCTTGGCTACATGGTTCAGTTGCCGGTAGTCAACACAGAACCTCGTTGAGCCATCCTTCTTCTTGACAAGCACCACAGGGAAGGCCCACGGGCTGCTGAAAGGTTCGAGAATCCCTTGGTTTCGCATATCTTGGACAATCTTCTCGGCTTCTTTCCGTTTGGCGAGGGGCAACCTTCTTGGATGTTGGCGTATCGGTTGAGCATCCCCAGTATTGATTTTATGTTTAACTATGTCGGTACGACCGCTGGGATGATCTCCGCACTCGAAGACGTGTTGGTACCGGGCCACCAGATCTTCGATCTTCTTCCGTTCTTGTTGGCTCATGCCTTTGCAAGTAGACATCACGGTGTTCATTAATGCCTTTAGGCAGCTCTTCGCCTTGCTGCCGCTGTTACTAGTAATCGTTCTGACAACGGCGGAGACCGGTGTGCATCTTCCCAGGGTTGTGTTTCTCCTGACGGTTGCCGGTTTCCTATTGACGTGCATCATCTTTACTGGGACCTTAGGCCCAGTCTTTACCAACGTCTTCCCAACCAGGATACCATGAGTGAGCTCCTTGCCATAATCGAGTTCAATCATGCGCACTACGTTGCAACGGAGATCGCCATCCAGGTATGCATCTACGACCCTCTCGGTTCGTCCAGGCAGAGTAACATCTTCCGCCAATACCACTCGTACTGCGATTTCTTCTCGTGGGTGTAGGGAGAGCTCCTCCCCACCCACACGCAACACGCCGCGTCCCAGGTCTAAAGTGAACCCACACTTATTCATGACATCCATTCCCAGGATGAACTCGTCCGCAATGTCAGCAATCAGGACCCGATGCTTGAGGGTTTGATTCCCAATCTTCAGTGTCAAATCCATTTCCCCATGTGTGGTCACTGCGCCTGCCGTTGCAGTGCGAAGGCGTGTCCTGGTGGGCAGCAGCTGACCCTCGTCTCCTATTACGTCAGACCTGGCGATGGACTTCGTCGCTCCAGTATCCAACAGCAGAGACCGAACTCTTCCATTTATTTTCCCATCAATGAAGAGACTATCAGACTGGTGTTGCACGGACGACACATGTATGGGAGTCTCCGGGGCATGGCAATCACGAGTCGACTCTTTCCCCTCCTTTCTCGTCTCCTGCCTTATAAGTCGTCGCAACATGTCCTCCATGGATTCAGGCGCCATCTCCGTCGTGGCGACACCGCGAACACGACCATGTCCTCTGGAAGCAGTCCTTGCCGCTTGAAATTCCAACGCATGGGCTAAGGCCTCTCCCAGTGTCCTATGGCGCCCCAGACGTACCGCTTGCTGAGTATCGGCGTCTTTCATTCCATCTACGAATGTTTGGACGACTAGCTGCTCCAGGAAGTCCTCCGGCGCCGATGGATACGCAAGCCGAACCAATCGAGCAACATCGGCCTCCAGTTCTTGCAGAGTCTCCCCCGACTTCTGAATTCTGTTTTTCAGCTGGGCACAATGCACATGCTGAAGATGACCATTGCCAGAACGCCGTTCCAGACGATTCACCAATTGCTGGAAGTCCCTCTGCTGATTTTCTGGAATCATTTGCAGAACATTCAGGGCATCCCCTCGCAATGTCAGGATCAATGCGGTCGCTTTGTCTGCCATTCCCCAACCATTAGCGACGGCTGCGGCTTCAAATTGCTTCAGGTATGTTGACCATGGCGTTTTCCCATTGTAAGAGGGCAGTTTCATGTGCAAGCCAGATGTTGCGGGCCTCACTGGGGCAGTATCTTGGGGCAGAGCAACCTGAGGGGCAGCAACTTGCGATAAGGTAGGCTGATTCACTGCAAGAGGAGAAGAGAAGACAGCAGAATCAAAGGGAGTTGGTTGGCTTTGGCCACTTCGTGACTTGGTAAATCGTTGCTGCAGCTTCAGCATGTCACCCTGAACTCCGGCCATCTTTCTCTCTATTTCTTCCTGAATATCCCTGATCTCCTCTGCCAACTCGTCATGGCTCGCTTTTATTTCTTCTTGAGTGGCTTTCAATTCTTCCTCAAGTTTTTGAACTACTCTTTCTTGCGCGGCTTTCAGCTCTTCCTTAAGTACTTCCTGCCCGGTTTTCAGCTCTTCCTTAAGTACTTCTTGTGCTTTTTCTGCCTTGTCCTGGCCAACTTGAATCTCTTTCTTAAGATCCTCTTGTGCTTTTTCCGCTTTGTCCTGACCAACTCGCATCTCTTTCTTGAGATCCTCTTGTGATTTTTCTTGCGCGGCTTTCAGTTCTTCTTGCGCCTTTTCTGCCTTCTCTTGGGCCTTTTCTGTCTTTTCTTGGCCAACTTGCATCAGCTGGAAAAGTTGGCTTAATTGAATCTCCATTTTGCCGCTCTGGGATCTGGTCATCAGCATCCACAATACACTTCATTTTATTTATCCGACCGTCGTTTTATCGGCACTTGTTAAACAATTTATTTATTTAATGTTTGTTCAATAATTTTTTTATAACACGGTACAAAACCCGCACACCTGACGCCACTCTTACGTTTTTACCGTTCGGGCTATTTAAAAGTTATACGACGCTTCTGGTTTTAAACGCTTATTTACTATGATTAATTATGATTATTTAAAAATACAAGAATTATGAAGGCAGAATTACTTATAAACTACAGGCACTATTTCTAACAACTATACACTATTTAATAATTATTTATATACAGCTTAACAGTAAGGATTTATATGGTTGTATTTATTTGTTATTTATTTCACACGGCTCGTTTATATTACGGGCGCTTCAAGTCTGATAGGAACTGAATTAGAACTCCCACGGCCGTGTATTTATATTCGCGGAATAATTCCTTCTGGGAGCCTCGCGGGCTTGCTGGATTTTTCCGGCAAATGGTGATGCACCGCGTGAACTAACCACCGAGGTCGCTTTCGATCGATCTGAAAGATGACTCATACGCCCGCAGCCGGCCCCAAGGCTGTCTGCCGGCGGCTGTGGCTTACGCGTTTGCAGTCGCCTGACCGCAAGGTCGCTTCTCGAGGTTCCAGAATAATCGGGGCACTGGGTCATAATTCTGGGGCAATGACCGGCAGCATGATCGTTACAATTTAATAAGATTCGCATAATAAAAGGACAAAAATTTTCAGTGTTAACTTGAAATTATTTTGTATTTTTAAATTTATGGGATACCAAGGGATACATTTAGAGTATACCAAATTTAAGTAATTTACTATGTTCCATTTCTTGAAATTAATTTGATGAATAAAACGTTGCAATTTTGCATTCCTCTGTTTCAAAATAAAGATAGGTCAATATCTGGTTCCCTTTTAGAATGTAACCAATTATTTCTTATACATTTTAATAAATGCACCTAGTCAAATAAATAAAATAGCGGCCTACTGTTATAAAAACAATGAAGTCGACGATGCTCTAAAACCTATTTCTTCTACATTGTTTATTGCAGTTTTAGTGAATGTTATTTTGGTAATTTCCCTTTAGAAATGGAAGCTATGAATTAGTTCAACTACGGTAGATAATTTTCAGATTTATTCGAACATTTTTGCTGAGGTTGTAATAATCCTGCTGCGCTTATTTTTTCTTGCATCGTTTAGATCTACACGTTATAATTTAAAGAGGAAAAAGAAGATACAAAGAAAATATGCTGTTACTGTATTTCTTAATGATTTTGCATTGGTGACAAAAATTACCACATGATTTATTTTTAAGATTTTTTTACTCTATGCTTTTTACCTTGTTTTTGAATAAATAAAAAACTAAGTATATATTTTTGTTCCCTAAAGTATTTGTCATTATAGTGAATTAAGTAATCCACACTTCTAACCGTAGTTATTCTAGAGGATATTTATATTTTTTGTATTATTACAAGTTTACTTTTTTGGAAGTATTAAAGTCAATGGACGAGAGAACTAAATCATTGGCAGTTACCAGTTAATTTTTGGTGCCATGTAAAAACTTAGAAGTATCAGAGTAAAGTCATTAGATGGTTAAAAAAATCTGGTGTGATACACGAACACAACTTGCTTTTACAGTTATCTTATAATTTTTAAGCATTTGTCAAACATTTTTAAAAATTATAACTTCTACAGAAACCGTACAAAATAGATAGTTGAAATGACAAATTTTCTCTAAAATTTTATGTATAATTCAAAAATGTAATAATATACCAGGTGTTCTATTTAAAATAACAAAATTGATAGCGACTTTCGGTATAACGAAAAGTGATATCACA
Source organism: Agriotes lineatus (assembly GCA_940337035.1). Taxonomy (NCBI): domain Eukaryota; kingdom Metazoa; phylum Arthropoda; class Insecta; order Coleoptera; family Elateridae; genus Agriotes; species Agriotes lineatus. The sequence continues at coordinate 27,604 of CALNHX010011722.1, forward strand.
AGCAAAATATTGTAGTTGTAGTTTCTCTTACACATAAAATCCATGGCCAAAGTTTCAGATTTTTAATTTTATTAGTTCTCTATAATGTCTTATATAATAGGAGTTAATCATAACATCAATACACACTAAAAATGTAATAAAAATATAAAGTATGAAAAAATCGTTAGAGCCGTTTTTGAATAAATCGAAAAAACTGAAAAATCACAAGAGTAAACACCCTACTTCCGGTTATGCGATTTTCTTCAAAGCTAGGTAGTACACGAAACTTATATATAAAGTTTCAACGTCATACCTGTTTTGGTTTTTTCGTTCACACACAGACCAATGAACAAAAACATGTTTTATTTCCTCTTGACTTGTTAAACGGTCATTACTGTCGTCTGAACTGACTCGGTAAATGAGTCTTTACAGGCCAGGTGCCTGTAAAGTGTTACTGTCGTCTGAACTGACCGGTAAAAGGGTCATTACAGGCCAGGTGCCTGTGAAATGCTGCCATCTCCAAGCACCTTATTTTCTAATAATCACATCCTTCATTAACCACTAGTATTAATTTTTAGGTTTTTTCCCCAAGAGGAAATAAAAAGTTGTACGCGGCGCGCTTGCAATTAGCCTTTATTGGGGCTCACCGGATTACATGGCTCGCTCCTACGTCGCTCACCCTGCAAATTATCCGGCTCGCCCATAAAGGCTAACTTACTAAACTTGCCACTTAAATAACTATTTTGGGTTCAGGGGACTCTAAAACGTGAATATCCGCTGAAAACTCAATTTCGAATTTTTAAGGTGAATCCAATACTTCCTTTATCGTAAAAGGAAGTAATAATCGGGCTGTGCCTCCCCCCTCTTCTCCATTGCTACACGTCTACACCCTCCCTCGCCTTGTCTCAGACCATGTTACTACATCGAATGAAGTGCGCGAACTCTACTTTACTTTACTTTACATTTATTTGACACTGCCAAAACATTTTCACTTGCAACTACTAGTCTCGCTAAAACATTTGACCATATTATCTTCCAATTCATCCGATTCACCTCCTTGGAGCCATTAGAGAGACATACTTACTGAGGGCTTCTGCTTTGGTGAATGTGCTAAAACCAATTGTCTCACTGCCTGTTTAGGAACCAAACATAAAATTTTAATCCTTTTAATTTAATTAGGCGAATATTTCACAAACACATATTGCATACGGAAAATGCTTAACAAAGCGTCAGCAGTAATGTAATCAGTGCTCGAATGACCGGTGAACAGCCTGCAATTCTGCACTCTGCAAGTTTGTTTGTTATGAAATTGAATACGCAAGTGCATATGCGAGCTGAAACTAGGGCAAATATTAAACTTTGTAAGCTAAGTCAGTATTTTTATATGTATAAATAGAAAAATATTCTAGTCAATAAACATACAGTTTGAAGTTTTGTTTCACTGTGTCACGCTGACCAACGGCCCCAGGTCTTTTTCGGTACATCATCTCGTGTGAGACCGCACGAGACCGTTGGTTTGCACCCCTTTTTAATTCCTGCACCCTAAGATATTCCTGCAACTGTCCAAATTAAATTCATACAGTCCACTACAAGCTCCACCCTGAACACTGCCAGTGCCACTGATGTCCGGTAAAAAATAGTCCAGACAGTGCAGTACGATTGCACTATCAATGATCTAACTCTGACTAGAGACCTATTAGGAGACTTGAACAGTTTCACGGTCACAGCTACCTGTAAAGAAGACTGCACAATAGTAGATAGAGCAATTCTAATAGTGGAAACCACTCCAGACATTATAGTGGATCAGGGAATCATTAGTTCAGGCGATTCAAAGAAGCCTAGGACTGGATGTAACCAGAGTATTTTCCTGACTAGTCATGAAAAGGACTACTTCCCTGCGTTAAATGGGTCAGGAAAGTAGACACTTTCATGTCGGTTTCAGAAAAACGTATTTGTTTTAATCTAACTTCATGTGCTACAGAAAATTGTTGCAAACGTATTACCGAATAGAATTCTAGTTATAGTATGTAAAGTGTAGTATACACGTTGAATCCAACTGAACAATCTATGAAAATATGGCTACTAAGAATAGTTAGTTGAACAATTTGTGTTAGTCATGGTGTAAATAAACGCTGTAAATAGCTAAACCGTCATCTGCATTGATTGCTTATAACAAGTCTGCCCATTCCATCTAAATTTACAACTAGAGGCGCGAGTCAATGAAATTTAATATTTACGGTTTAACACTGAGATTTCTAAGTTGTGTCCGCGTTGCTTTTGAATCCCTATTCCTCCACAGTCCGGTCCACTTGTCCAAATAGCCTAAAATTTTGATCCGGCTCGAAGGACCAATGTCCGCGATGCTCCTTGAATTGATGCAAGCCTTCGATTTGAATAGTTCCGGGAATTACTTCTTGCACTCGTTCAATTCGCACTTCGGAACATAAATTGTATAATGTTATATAACCTGGTTGTTTACCGAAAGGAGTTTACAGTTGATGAGAGGAGAAAAAAGATTTTATAAAATGTGACTGGAGTAGACAGGCCT
>CALNHX010011723.1:0-30128 GCA_940337035.1 Agriotes lineatus
AAAGTTAAGGTTATGTTACATGTGTCAAAAGTCAAAACTATTTTCTTCTAGTTTTTCCTTGCAATAATCAACTGTAGCATTTTTCCCTTCCCAATAATAAAACCCTCTTTCGTTTCTGTTTCATTGCAATTGAAGTGTATGCACAAAAATTAAAGAATTTAGGAGATTATTTGTTTCACAAGAAAGTGTGACATAAGTCAAGTTTTTAAATTTCAAACATTTCAGTGCTGCCAAAATCAGCAAGCAGAAGTTCCAAAACAGAATTTAAACAAGGTACCAACTTGACAGTGTTTTGACAGTTCACGAGTTTTGTGAATGGATAGTAGTCACAGAATAGGCCCCCATATCTACTAAATTAAACTAAATAAAAAGCGTTCCCGTAACCTCAAATTTTATTGAAACAAATTTAACGGAAATTTATTGTAAAATTATGACAGTTTTGAAAAATTATAGGTGTTTTAGCTTCCTGCACTGTTTGAGATGTTGAAGGAGTTATGGAAGAGTGATGAATTATTTCAATGTTTTCAAGCGTATTTATATTATTTTTAGTAAGAGATGAAGTTGGGCCCAGATGGTTTGTGTCATTTGGTTGGTTTTCAATCGAGTTCAGAATCCTTGTAGCTGTCGAAGCTTTGTTTGCTAGCGACTCATCAACGTAGCCCTCAGCAACTGTTGACGATCTCCACCCTCCGTGTCTTTTCAGCGCCATCAAATCTCCTCCTGCATCTACTAAAATAGTTGCCGAAGTCCGTCTCATGCAATGCCCAGTATAGGCCTCTGAATTAGGCAGTTTTAAATATTCCGCTACTTTTCTAGGAACATTTCCTATTTTATTAATCCCAACCACCTGTCGAGTACATTTACCCTTTTGATAATTTACGAAAAACTGGGTTACATTAGGATCATTCAGTTGCTGACGTAGTGTGATATATTGCTTGCATATCTTATAGAATGTTCCAGATATGACAAACGATCTAGTTATTTTTGTTTTTGTATCAGGGATTTTGACATGAAGAATTTTTCCAGAGTCTTCGATATCAGTCACTCGTAGATTTTTCAGTTCCTGCTTTCTGCATGCTCCACTTATTCCAATAATTAGAATAGTCTAGAATAAAACAAGAGTAGTCTATTTCATGATTGCACCAGAAAAAATAGAGGTAATTATTCTGTATGCGGTGAAACGCCAAAAAATCGATTTTTTTCGGGGAAAATAACTCTAATCGATAGATTTCACTCCAAAGAACACGATTCCGCTGTCGGAGCGTGATTTTTTCAACTATTTCTTCTGATTTTCTAACCTCAAAAGTTTCACCGTATACGGAACAATTACCGCGGGGATATAATTCCGTATACGGTGAAATGCCAAAAATGCATCAATTTTGGTGGGAAACGACACTCATCCATAGATTTCACTTTAAAAACCACAGTTCTGCTGTCAGAGCGGCACGCCTTCATTCTCTTTACATCGAATTCTATTTTTATAAATTAAAATTATAGAATCTGTTTGATCCCGATGCCGGAAAAAGGTCCGCAGGAAAAAGTTCCGCGGAAAATGTTCCGCCGGAAAAAGTGCCGTGGGGAAATAAATCCGCAGGAAAAAGTTCGGCAAGAAAAAGTTCCGCAGGAAAGCGATGCTTTGGTGTTTTGTCCATGTTACATGATTAATAAGTACCATACCATAGGGTACAAATGCATATGATAAAAATGGAAAAATTTGCTGGGCTCTTATGTATATTATAATTACATTTATAGTATTTTAAATTACTAGTGACTATATAATCACAGTGTGGCCATACAATTTTTGACTGGTACTTTTTTATCCAATATCAAAATACGATTTTGCGGAAAACCATGATGATGTAATAAAAAAAATAGAATTTTTTAACGGTGTAAGCGACATTTGATAACAAAAAATTACTAAAGTCAAAATAAAATTTTACAATTCATTTGCTGAAGTGAAAGAAAGTTATTCAAAATGACTAATCTCTCAAATACAATAAAATACCACACAGAGGTTTAAATGTTGAAGAAATATGAGTCATAAGGTGTTTTCATCAATTTATTACAATTAATGGAAATTGGAAAGTTCAAATCCAAAACGCAAATGATATAACATCATTTGTATCGAAATCTTCTCGGTAATTTAATGTGCTTCATTAACATCTAAATTATATTAAATAGATACATGGACTAAACTCCAATCTAGCCCACTGGTGCTTAGGCGCATACGCGTGATAATGTGATTCTCAGTTTGTCGGAGGTTCTACAAATGTTCAGACAATGGAGGCAAAACACGAAAGTCTCATGCCAGACCCAGTCTTGGCTGCCGTAAAGGTGCGAATTTAGGTTAGCTGCAGTTTAACATTTGTGTGTACTTAGTACAAAAATGCCTGTGTTTCACCGTAAAACAAGCAGTTAGTCCAATCGTCGACAATAATATTGAATTTGAATTTCCCAATGAGTATTTCTCTTATTTATAGCTTAAAATCCAGTTTCGCCACTGGCATAACAGTTCCTCTAATTTCATATTCCGGAAATGTCAAAATGTACCAGTGGGCTATACTGGAGTTTTCCCGACACTAAACTACTTGCTATACATGTTCAACCTGGAATTGCAAATGTACACCGCAATAATCTATTGAACAGTTACTTACGAATATTTAATCAATATAAAACTTACAGGAAAATATTTATTTCTCTGTTAAATGTTCTGGATTGTTTGATGTTAATACTGTTCTGAATATCGTAATTTGTGAAAAACGTCAAAATATGGTTCTTTTCCGTATAAACAAACTATAATTTGGAAAACTTATGGCCGCGGGAATACTAATGGCGGATTTCATCATGTGATACGTCCACTCAAACTTTTGACAAGTTATAAAATGCCAATGTCTTATTTTGACATTAGTAACCTTTTGGGGTGAAATTCGGTGCACGGTCCGATCTATTTCGCATCCGCTGCGAGCGAAGTAAGTTTATAGTTCGATCAGCGTGTATGTCAAAATGTTGTGGGTGCCGCTTGCCGCTATCAATATTTAAAGCAATGCGTTGCGCTCTCGGCGGTGGTCCAGGTTAATGGTTTATGTTAGTTGTTAGGTCTTGATAATTTTTTTTAGAGAAAAAATACGAGAGAGAGTTTGTTCAACGCAATGCGTTGCGCTCTCGGCGGTGGTCCAGGTTGATGGTTTATGTTAGTTGTTAGGTCTTGATATTTTTTTTTAGAGAAAAAATACGAGAGAGTTTGTTCAACGCAATGCGTTGCGCTCTCGGCGGCGGTCCAGGTTAATGGTTTATGTTAGTTGTTAGGTCTTGATAATTTTTTTTAGAGAAAAAATATGAGAGAGAGTTTGTTCAACGCAATGCGTTGCGCTCTCGGCGGTGGTCCAGGTTAATGGTTTATGTTAGTTGTTAGGTCTTGATAATTTTTTTTAGAGAAAAAATACGAGAGAGAGTTTGTTCAACGCAATGCGTTGCGCTCTCGGCGGTGGTCCAGGTTGATGGTTTATGTTAGTTGTTAGGTCTTGATAATTTTTTTTAGAGAAAGAATACGAGAGAGAGTTTGTTCAACGCAATGCGTTGCGCTGTTGGCGGTGATACAGGTTAATGGTTTATGTTAGTTGTTAGGTCTTGATAATTTTTTTTAGAGAAAAAATATGAGAGTTTGTTCAACGCAATGCGTTGCGCTCTCGGCGGTGGTCCAGGTTAATGGTTTATGTTAGTTGTTAGGTCTTGATAATTTTTTTTAGAGAAAAAATACGAGAGAGAGTTTGTTCAACGCAATGCGTTGCGCTCTCGGCGGTGGTCCAGGTTAATGGTTTATGTTAGTTGTTAGGTCTTGATAATTTTTTTAGAGAAAAAATATCAGAGAGAGTTTGTTCAACGCAATGCGTTGCGCTTTCGGCGGTGGTCCAGGTTAATGGTTTATGTTAGTTGTTAGGTCTTGATATTTTTTTTTAAAGAAAAAATACGAGAGAGAGTTTGTTCAACGCAATGCGTTGCGCTCTCGGCGGTGGTCCAGGTTAATGGTTTATGTTAGTTGTTAGGTCTTGATAATTTTTTTTAGAGAAAGAATACGAGAGAGAGTTTGTTCAAGGCAATGCGTTGCGCCCTCGGCGGTGGTCCAGGTTAATGGTTTATGTTAGTTGTTAGGTCTTGATAATTTTTTTTAGAGAAAAAATATGAGAGAGAGTTTGTTCAACGCAATGCGTTGCGCTCTCGGCGGTGGTCCAGGTTAATGGTTTATGTTAGTTGTTAGGTCTTGATAATTTTTTTTAGAGAAAAAATACGAGAGAGAGTTTGTTCAACGCAATGCGTTGCGCTCTCGGCGGTGGTCCAGGTTAATGGTTTATGTTAGTTGTTAGGTCTTGATAATTTTTTTTAGAGAAAAAATACGAGAGAGAGTTTGTTCAACGCAATGCGTTGCGCTCTCGGCGGTGGTCCAGGTTAATGGTTTATGTTAGTTGTTAGGTCTTGATAATTTTTTTTAGAGAAAAAATATGAGAGAGAGTTTGTTCAACGCAATGCGTTGCGCTCTCGGCGGTGGTCCAGGTTAATGGTTTATGGTAGTTGTTAGGTCTTGATAATTTTTTTTAGAGAAAAAATACGAGAGAGAGTTTGTTCAACGCAATGCGTTGCGCTCTCGGCGGTGGTCCAAGTTAATGGTTTATGTTAGTTGTTAGGTCTTGATAATTTTTTTAGAGAAAAAATACGAGAGAGAGTTTGTTCAACGCAATGCGTTGCGCTCTCGGCGGCGGTCCAGGTTAATGGTTTATGTCAACCGGCTTTTGACACATATTCAGTGGCAGCGGGTAATTGTGAGTTGTAAAAGTAAAGGTTTCGAACTAAAAAAAAATTATTGAGAAATGCGAGAAGAAATGCATCCTTCCGACATTGAAATCCTGTTCCTTGAAGTGAAATCTATCTCTGAGTATCTTTTCCCACCAAAATTAATGCATTTTTGGCGTTTCACCGTATACGAAATAATAACCCCGCGGTAATTGTTCCGTATACGGTGAAACTTTTGAGGTTAGAAAATCAAAAGAAATAGTTGAAAAAACCACGCTCCGACAGCGGAATCGTGTTCTTTGGGGTGAAATCTATCGATTAGGGACTTTTCCCGAAAAAATAAACGAATTTTCGGCGTTTCACCGCATACGGAACTGTTACCAAAATAGATACCTACCTTTGACAGTAAGTATTGCGAATCTGGTGCTGCATGTATAAATTCCTTTATTTGGTCAGGAGTAAATATTTTTGACTTCTTGCTTTTAAAACCATCTCCTTGTCGTTTTTGATAAGTTCTCAATTTTGTATAGGTAGCGATGTTTACGTTGTTTCGTACGTTTAAGACACTCCTGAGCATTGAATAGATAGCCCACAACGACGATGGCTTGAACTGTTGGGTCAAATGTCCGAAATACGCCATTAAAACATTTTCCGAATAAGAATTTATGTTGTTTTCAGCACGCCAGTTCATAAACTTTTCATACGTAGTCTCATACCTGGTTTTTGATTTGCACGGTAGTAAGTTACTAGACGCTTCTTCTGCCAGATTTGTTATCTCTGGAGGTGTTCCACTAACTTCATTTTCGTCACAGTCTGAATCAGCAGACATGTTTATGTTGCCTTTTTACAATTTAATTTGAAATGCAAACTGCAAGCAGTACTACAAACAAGTCTGTTTACTTTGCGGAACAATTATGGGAACGGCGTAAAGGAATAAATGACAATCATGACAATCATTGAATCTGACAGCCGCCAGATGTGATTCGACTTCGACATTACAGTTAATCGGATACAATCATTTACAATAATTGGAAGGTTTTAATTTTGATTAATTGTTATTGAAATATTATGTAAATACCTTTCTAAAGGCGGAAACATCAACTATATATTTTCTACATTCACACTCATTTCGTTAAATGAAAAAGAAATATTTTATTAACTGTCAAATCATCTGTCACACCATCTTAAAAATTAGGCGGCTGCAGTCACATCCCTACACCGCTTCGTACAAACAACAGAAACTAACTGTAACGTAATAAAAAAATTACGTGTTAGTCATTACGTAACACTGTTTGTAACAACGAATTTACTAATCAAGTAAACAGTGCTTAATGAGCAATTTACTAATAAAGGAGTAGAAAAAAGTAATTTTTCCATGTTCGTGTAAAATTAATCCACTTCCTTTGCATCGTTCACTCGTAAATTAAATGTTGAAAAACTCTCACTTTTCTGAACTTGTAGAACAATCTACTATTAAATACGCCTAACATGAGGCTGAATGACGAAAATAGGTAACTTACTTAAGTATACAGGGTGCAGCATTGAATTTCTTAATTGTTTGACAGCAAAATTCTATTTTTGTAAAGAACACTACATGGTGATCTAATTGTCGCAACTTGAGCATTTTTTGTTGGATTAGTTCGAAAAGAAGATGTTTACCCCTTTACACAAAAGTGACATTTTCTGTCACCTGTAAGGGTTTCCCGAAAATATACGTTTTGTTCTCTGGTCAGTAATAGATTAACTAGCCTCCTGATTTTCATATTTAAATATTTTTGAATGCAGCTGAATACAAGAAATACTCTCATCATAAAATGTAAACGTGTCATTTGTATAAATCTGGACTAAATGTAATTTCCTCCCTTGCATGATTATTGATTACAATACGGAAATAAGAATTGGTACATCCGATACAAAAATAAAAGACATTTGCTCAAACACGTAACAATGAAGTCATTTTTACATTCAAGAGACCTTTATAATTATCATGTGTTTAAAAAGAAATTACATAAGGGTAGGTCATTGAAAATAAAACTAATGCCGACAGCAAGCTTTAGAGACAGGAATCTTTAGAATTTTCAATCACGATATCAGCGTATAATATAAATTTACAATAACAACAAAAGTGATGACAGTTAATGAATTCTAAAGCTTGCTGTTGATATTACTTTTATATTTCATGGCCAATTTTTATGTAATTTCTTTTTGAACACACCGTGTAAGAAACGGAGAAAAATACTTATTTCATAAAATTACTGTCAACGTTTGACAAATGGCGCAGGTTGCTTTCATATTGTTACTTCAAATTTCAAAATCTTAACATCTTCAATAATACCTATTAATTTTTACCAAATTTTTAATATTATAATAAAGTCTTTATTCTGAGATGCCAATTATGTACACAGAAAAATATTACCTATTGATTTTAAATTTAGGGTAATAAAATATCTGAAATTACATAAATTGGGTTCTACGCACGGTTCTTTTAAGAAAACTAAATGGAATTTTGTGTAAAACCATTACGAAGTCAATATTTGAATGTCTCGTAATTAGCATGGTTTTGTATGTTTCGTCCGTCAACGCAGCACCCTATATAACGTAAAGACGTAATGTTGGCTGAGGTAATCGGAATTATAAGAAAGTCACGATTTTTATAAGACACTATTCCAGATTTTTAATAATAATCAAACCTAATATGCTGCAGCAGTCCGTATACAAAGCAGCATGTGACCATTACAAAGCAAGAAAGCGATAAAGTATGGATAATTTACAAATGTTCATTGCAAGAATGCGGTAAACTTATGCGGTGTTTTTATATTGTATTAGTACTATACCCCATACTACATTTTTGAGTCAACCAGGCGTGGAATTTCGCAATTACATTTTATTTATGTGTTTTACGCTCTTTAAATGTTATCGGATTTTGGCCGTTTAGTTAAATTACTCACTCAAAAACGCAATTGTCTGAACTTAACGCCTGTTACAGTATAGCCCTATGCTAGTACATCATTTAAAAGAAGCAAATTGAAAGGAATAAATAATTATTATGAACCAATATCGTCTAATGAAGCTATTTTAAATTATATTTTTACCGTAGGTATTGTAATCTATAACGTACTCGTGATTCGTGAACGCGTCGTACAGAATGCAAATGTTGCACAAAAGTTGCTGCTATTCGATCGTCAGAGGAAATCATAGATTAGGCTTGGGGAATACCCTATCCCGATTTGTTTAATATGTAACTTAATAAGACCTTATTGTATTTTTTGCGTTCTGGAAATTTAGCACTCAATCGAGGTCAGTAATTGAAATACCACAAAGTAATTCAATTACTTTCAGTAATTTCAATTACCACCGGTAATTCAAATACTTGTAAAGTAATTTAAATACTTCAGAGTAATTACACAAAAGTAATTGAGTAATTGAATGTAGTAATTAATTACTTTCAAAAAGTAATTTTCAAGTACTTTTTAACAAAAAGAGCAATTCCCAATTACAATTACCGCATTTTGAAAAGTAATTCAATTTCAAGGCAAATACACAAAAAGGAATTTAATTAGTAATTTAATTACAAAGTAATTAATTACTGCCCAGCTCTGATCATTGCCTATGTATGACTTATGACTCATTGGCGGCCATAAATGTATTGGTATTGACTTTCTACGTTCCTCCTGAATTAAGTTAGATAAAATTACTTTTTCAGAATACATTCACCTCCATTGGAGCTAACTATGCCCTTTTCGTTTGTTAGCAGGTAGTAATTATCGTTTTTACCCGTAACGAATTTTTTGGCAGATAAGTTAGCGATAACGGTAGATTCAAAAGATTTCCTACGAAAGACAGTATTAGAATTAAGCAACATCTTTAAAGAGTGCAACAGGAAATCCTCTTTTCCAAAAGTAATAGCTTCCTGGGAGAAATATATTGTCAGATCAAAGATTGTTATTGAAAACAACATAATATAACAGACCTTCCAATACTGGGGCTGTAAAATTTGTATATTTGGCTCGTATATGGTAGAGAACCGTAGATGAAAAACCAATAGTTGGCAATGGTGAGATTTTTAAGATATACTGCAATGGTTCACTGCTGATAGAAATTCTGGTTGCCTAATTAACTAAATGAATAAGGTCAACATGAGCACAGAATTAAGTATTTTATCTATTGCAAGATAATCAATACTTTACATGTGCACTTGATGTGAGCAGCAGTAACTAATCATTTGAGGGATAGAAGTTAGCATAAAATAAAGCAGGTTTTAGAAGAGTTACTTTCAGAGTTCCAGATATGTTGAATGTTCGGAAGGGCCAATGCAATTTAATTTATAACTGACGGAGTTAAGCTTATTAATGTCTGACATAATGTGAATAAAATAATATAAAATGGTTTGTTAGATACAGAAAGAATATGAGCGTTATGTAGTAAAAGTGTATGAGCCAGCAAAAATCAAATTAGCTGAAAGGTAAACGAAACCGTGCTAGCAAAATAATAATTGCAAAGAGCAATGAAAATGGAAAGCAACCGATCGAAAGACAATTAGTGAGACGTTAAATGAACTCCAAGTGTATCAGTGCATTATAAACAAAAGTGATTTAAAAGCAGAGCATGTGTTGTAACAAGTATTCCAGGGAAAAGACAATATTAGTGGTTAGGTAATGACATCAAAACTGTAGTCCATAAGGTTAAAGATGTTATCAGTCCTAATTTCCTTTACAAACATTTGAAAATCTAGTTGCTAAGAGACCTGACTGTCATTTGATGAATAACTAAACAAGCTTGAAAATTGTGTGGCCACATTGAGCTTCCCGATTAAACATGTAAAATCATAAATAAAAAATTCATAGTTATACCAATTGTGGTTAAAGTTATTCACGGGTGTCCTGTGCATTGGTGGGTGTAGTTTTACAGGTGTTAAAAGGTCCAGATGAAGCAGATAAGCCAGCAGAGAGATTCGTCCAAAGTGCAAGTGACTTCGAGGAGGCCAATTCCAGGAGCAAGCAGCTTCGCTCAGCAAGAATATGCCTGTTACGTGTAGGGAGGACTTGCGGGAGCCGGTACGTGCAGAAATTCCAACCAACAGGCAATTCCCAAGTTTATTATTCCCGTGGCGTCATTTGGAAACGTACCTAGCGTCCGAGAGGTCTCCGATAAAGATAGAATTTCGCAGGAAGCTTTTGCTGCAGCTCCATAATTTGCAGGGAGCAGCTTTCAGAATTTTCGATAGCGTCCCTTGAAAATGCGAAATGACGCGGAATTTTTCAGTTTTTGGGCGGATATAAACAAAAAGTGGCCGAGCGTCGGTTGCTACGTCACAGCTAGAAACAAAACGAACTCAGCAGTTGCTACGTTACAGTAATTAATATTCACCTGACGCGTCTTTGCCATATTTGTGGTTTTAGAATTCAATTTACGCTGTTTTGCGCCCTAGCAGATCATTGTGTTTGATGAGTCAAATTTAGAGGTTAGCTAAATGTCAGATGAAATTCTGCATTTGTCCGAAATATTTGAGAAAAAGAGAAAGATCGACTATTAACATTTTTTAAACAGACCGTATCTCAAGCAAGTCTGTTTGTAAAAGTATTTATAAGAATTTTTGTTTGATTTTTTACATAGAATCTGCAGTTTTCGTTAGTCGATCATATTAAGATACACCCTGTATGGTGTGGAAGTGGAAGAGCGTACTGGAGGTAATCTGGTAAATTTATATTAACATTTTACCTTCTACACCGTGCTCTATTATATTCGCAACTCCAATTTATCTGATAAAGTTAAATAATTAACAGTTTTGTGCATTGCATTATCAAGGAATTTGCAACAACTTGGTTGTGTAATGCAGTGATTTGAAGGAAGTGTATCCTGTAGTCTATCTAACCTTTCACTTATACATACGCGTTTGCAAATATAGCTGTTAATTCTAGTGATCTGTGTGTACATATATTCCACAAGCTGACTTTGATAATAATTTAAAATTTTGATGTGATTCAATTAACACTTAAATATCTGAAAAAAATAAAAGTTAATGCACTTTATTATTTGAAATTAGAAGCACATTTTCTTTAATATTTTGGTAATACGTTAAATTCCTTTAACCATTATGTAAAATAACTTAATATTTGGTTTGAAAAAGCTCATATTTTTTTATATGTCTCCATGATACATTACGATTGGTCAATTAAGGAGAATACGTAAATAATACGAATAACTAATCAATTAGAACACATTGAAGCACCTATTTTTAATTATTAACTTCAACATGTTTTTTAATACATGGATTTTACTTTAACTCTAATAATTATCAAGTAAGCAATTAGCTAAAATATATTCGCTAGGTCGTCAGGCTTAAACCATTTTAGACACCGCGCTTCATCGGTATTGCTCATTAGCACATTTGGAGGTGCACTTATTCTCGCACTATAACTTTCACTCTGCCGTTTAATTTCTTTTATAATTCTTTCTATCATGGTATTAGGAAAGTACCATAAAGCATTAAATATGGCTGGTAACACGTAATTCCAACGAGTTAGTAGTAAAGTAGTAAAGTTTCTCGGCCTGTATTGTAAATCTCTGTCACGTGCCCATTTTAATTTTGCTACTTTTATTATGATTCCGCATGCTCTCCTTTGTTTCTTTATCTCTTCGTGCGTTATTCTGTCTTCCAATGCTATTCCTATCAGCTGTTACGGTATAATCAAGATTTTACGACAACACCGGACTGCACTTACCACAAATCAGTTTGCTTTGGGAGACAACGGTAGTAGAGCTCCCGATCGTCCGCGGCTGTAAGGATGGTCTACGATATTCGTAAAGTCCGGTCCTGTTTCAAGGTAGTCACACTGGTGAAACGCTAAGAAGCCAACGTGAAAAATTCTACCCTTAGTTCTTTGCGCCTGCTTTGTCGGCGGTCAAAGCAGTTGGTCCTGGTACTATACCTCCGTGGGGTTCTATTTATTTGCTAAATGTTTATTAGCCAAAGGCCTAAATGCTTTGACTAGAGCAGTTCAGCACTTCGTTCCAATTTTCTTTACAATTAACACTGATAAAATGCATTTGCTTGAAAAGCGTGCTTCTTACACTTTTGAAGCACTAACTTTTACTAAACAAAATACAAAGGTAACCTGACAAATGCAATTCATGCCATTTCATGAATGAGCAATCAATTCTGTTGTTGTTCTCCATTTGTCTCTATTTGTTAAAGGGGTGTTAGTTGTTTTTATGATGAGGTCAGTATATCGAGTGGGCAATCTTCCTCTTCCACTGGAGCCATTAATCTTGCATTGTAGCATCAGTCTTTCTAGGCTGTCTTTTTTTATGTTGTGTGTCAAGTATTTTAGTATTTGTCGCTTTATTGTTGTGCTCAATTTCTCTTGAAGTATGGATGTATTGGTTCTTCTGGCCGCCCATGGTATTCGCAGCATTCTTCTCCAGCAGGTCATCTCAAAGCTGTCTATTTTGTATGGGTCGGCTTTCTTTATTGTCCAGCATTCTGATAGGAGACATTTTACTAGGCGTTTTTTTGTTTCTACATGGATATCATGACTTTTCCATACTCTCGTCAGTTGTGCCATCGCAGATTTGACTATTCCGGATCTTCTTTTTATTTCTTCTCAGCACCCACCTCTTCGCTGACTTCCTCTATTCTTTCAATTAAATGTACTAATTCTTTCTCGTTGATGGAGTCATCGGCATAGCGCAGGTTGCATATTCTTTGCCGCCCACGAGAATACCGCCCTTCCAGTTTTCTGTAGGCTTCCTAATAATCCATTCCACGTATATATTGAATAGTATAGGGCTCAATATACATATGCAACCGTGTCTGACCTCTTTGGTTGCTCCGTGGCAACTCTTACTTTGGCGTTGTTTGTATATAGGCTTTCGATTAGATTCATCAGGTGATTCGGTGTGCCCATGTCGGCCAATATTGTCTAATTTTTTTGCCATTTCACACAGTTGAAGGCGCTGCTATAATCCAAGAAACAGATATACCCCGTGTACGTCTTATGAAAAAAAAAATATACTGACGATATCCAGTCGTTAGTCAATTTGCAAGTTTGCCATATTCTTTAACATATTTTATTAAATTATATCTACCCCCATTTTCTCTATACATTCAATCATTTCTATGACGATAATACCGGGTGGCCATAAATATCTGAGCTCCCGGTAGCCATGGAATTAGCTACTTATAAATGTTGGGTTAGTATTATATTTCAATTACAATAAGTATTGGTACCTATGTAATGTAATAAAATGCAATAATATGAGGGGAATGTGCCCCGGATTCTGCAGTTTAGCCTACGACTCGATTATAAAAATCTCCTGTTCTAACTCCATTACTTATTGCTATCTGTAATAATTTTTGACAGATAGGAATTTTAGTTGTGATGACATTAATGGCATTTAGTTTAGTTGGTTTCATCATTTTAATAAAGCGGTGTTGATTCCAAAGGTAATGTGATATCAGATATTTATGGCCACCCGGTACTATTCTTGGCAGAATTTACGAGGTGTCGGATTTAGGAATTTTATTTACCGGGAACTTAAGTTTTAATAGACATATAGACCATTGTAGCGAGATAACTAAGACTGTGTG
The DNA here is from genome assembly GCA_940337035.1 of Agriotes lineatus. NCBI lineage: Eukaryota > Metazoa > Arthropoda > Insecta > Coleoptera > Elateridae > Agriotes > Agriotes lineatus. Next base: position 13,376 of record CALNHX010011723.1, read on the forward strand.
GTTTTATAATTAGGAGTTACCATGATTTTAAAGATGAAATATTGCAGGTACCCTATCCCTCGAACGTCACAGAAAGCAGCAAGAAGTTGTTTTTGTTTATAACATTTTTAACTCTGCAATAAATTGTCCTGAACTATTGGTGTTGTTTAATATACGAGTTCCAAAATACTTAACTCTTTGTATATCGACAACTTTAATTTTACATTGTTATCTTTAAAGGGTACAGAGACTGATTTGCAAATAAACAAAAATACTAATTGTATTATTAGTATCTTTCAATATCATGTATTGCATTTGTTATTTCTTATTATTCTTCGTTTTATGATTTAAATTATTGGTTTGCTTTTAATATTAATTTACGCTTTACTCTTATATTAACAAATAATCTACAGTTATTTGTTCTTACTTCCCGTATAAATTTATATTTGTTTTGCTTGAATAACTCTAATTTGCGATTGTAGCCTGTTGTTATTCTTATCAATAAATAAATAAATTAGATTTTTTTAAAGTAACTTTAACACGTTGGTGACTTATAGGTCGCGAGTCACAGATGTGCGAACGCGAAAAGCGATAAATTAGTGAATTTGAAAGAAGTGAATTAATCGATGTCAAACTAGTTCCGTGAAGAAACTGCGATACAGGTGAAGAAAATGTCGATGCAATGTAAAGATGTAAAGAGCAGAAAGTAAGGAACAAGTGTTTGAAAATACCGGAATGCCAGCAAGCGAATTAAGGAACATAATCTAGAACGGCCGATGGAAATAAATACAGATAAAGAAAGTGCGATATTAATTGACTAATGGGCAATTTAGGTATTATTTCAAGCGGAATATACAACGTGTGTAAACGTAACAAGAACAATGCAAGTACATGAATAAAAACCAAGCAATTACCACAACGACCATGGGTGAGCAGGGCAGTATAAAAGTCTTTAAAAAGGAATAAAAACGTAAATATCAACGAAAAAAACAAAAACACAGAATAACGAAACGTGGTATTCCAGAGAATCAAGATAACAATAAGTCCGCCGAATAAACATTTAGAAAACAATGAAGAAAAAACCAACCGAAGAAAGGAACCTACACCAAAAGAGGCAGAGGAAGGACAAAAAAGGGGAAGAAGGTGGCATATGAGAAATGAAACAGTTAATAATAATCATGAACACAGACCTGTGTAGGAAGATAAATTTAAATAAGCAATAACTAGGGAAACTTAACGATGTAATCGCAAACATAAAAGAGGAACTAAAGAAAAGCAACGACAAAATACGAAAAACTGAAAAAAGACGTGATACGTCAAAAACAAACTGGGAAAGAGGAAATAATCACTAATCAAAATAATAGACACTACAAAAGTTTAGAATTCAAAAAGGAGAGGAAAACGAAACAACGACATAAAATAGACATAATTACGAAATGAAGATGTGAAGAAAGACGTGGAGGATTTATTGCTGAAAACATTTGAAGCAACACCAGAAATTAAAGCAGCATATATCATCGGAAGACCAGAAGAAAAATCAGCAATAGTGGTAGAATTGAGTAAATGGACCAGAAAAAGGGTATAATGGGAAAAAGTTGGGACACGTTAAGTTTTGAATAACAAAATAAGCACAAAAGTACAGGGATATACATAACAGCGTTATGACACTAATTGAATGAAAAGTAAAGATGGTGATAAAGAGAAAAGGTCACATACATAAAATAGGATACCAAAAACTAGCAGTTGGAGAAAACTCTGTGAGGCCACCCTAGTAAAAAATGAATGCCAAAAACTAAAGAAAGAAGAACAAGGCAGCAATGAAGTAGCTTTCTTTATAACGAAAACAGTTAAACAGAGTAATTTATTTCACACCAATGAGTAGAAGAGTAGAAAAATTAAAGGTAAAAACAAAGAAAAGTGTTTAACAATTCTGAATATACTCGTATATGCTCCAATGGAGCTAGAAATGAAGAAAGGATGGCATGGAATGAGATAACAGGGCTCGTCAAGTCTATTAACAAGCTTTGAGAACATATAAAAGTAGAGAGATGCTTCACCTCAAACCAATGATCGGGTATTCTTCATCAGAAGGGGATATAATTCTTTGGGAGTTAGAAGCCGAAGACAATTTCTTATTTTTTGTGTTAAAAAATCGAATAGAATCTTTCTACGTTTGTTAGTAGAAAACTTTATCCCGGGTACTAATTTTCATTATAAATAATGTTGAAGTTGTTGTGTTTTTCGATCAAGCAGAAAGTAACGAGAAATTGAATTTTCCGATATGTAAGAATCAGAAGCTCAGTTATTGTTATTACTCATAAAATCAAAGGAGAAATGTGAAAACGCTTATCAACTAGAAAATTGGTCTGAAGGAAACAAAGTGAAACTGATTAAGGGGTAAGTGTTAATAGCAAAAATTCAGGTGACCGAAAGCTGCGCATCGTGGAGCCATTGTTCAATGAGAAATAAATCAATGACATAAAGAAGTTTGTTCGTTTAATAGCTTTATTAAAGGATAGTAGATAGAGCAGCAATCCAAAGCAAAATGACAACATTCTAGAACCTGAAACGGAGCGTTGGCATTCCTTTCCTGTAGTATACATATTCGAATTTAAAGATATAACCAACGTATATTTCTACGTTTTTTTATTGTTAATTACATTAAACCAGTGTATCTTAATATAATAAAAAGCGCACGGAGTCGACACTGCTGTAAGCGCATTGTAAAGCTTGTATTCGCGGGTGCAGCGTTAAACGCGATTCTTCAACCTGTTCGCAAGACGTGACAATTTTCAACGTCGAAGCATCTTTCGCTGGTATTTTCAAGTTCAGTTTTAGTCGTGGGTCAACTTCACCTGGGGGCTGCACGTTCCCGCTACTATGAGTGAATTGTGCAAGTTCGTCTTAAGATGAGGTACATAGAAACGGCCTAAAAATGCCTGGCAGTAAATACTTTGATTGCAGTAAGCCAGGGATATCAACTACACTTTTATCGTGGCCAAATTTGCACAACTTCCAAAGGGTGTTCTTTGAAGCGTTCCGAGAATTTCGTGACGTCGGCAGGTCCATCGGCGCCCAAGCCAGAGGTAATGGGGATCAATGGCACAATCAAAAGCGTGCTTTTGCAAGAGTTACAACAGTCCGCAGTAACCATATTTCAAGCAACCCCACGAGCGCAGAAGGATGTGCTTCTTAAGCGGACAATACAAATGTGAATTGTGGCTGTTCGATGCATGCAAATATGAAGAGTGCTGGTTTTAGCCAGGACCGACTTGGAACATTTTTGACGTTTGCGTCTTTAAAAACGATTACTACAACGTTATGCTTGATGCTGTTTGATGTATGTGTTTAGATGTGCATGCGAGTAGCTCAAGCTATTTTGTTAGCAAATTGCCTATTCTTGTGAATGTTATTTGAAGTCAGTTTCACTCCAAGAACACTACACGGGTGGACGAAATTCCTGCTTTAACAGAAATTGACACCTCATAGCCACGAACTGGGACAATTTTAAAGTTTCATGTTTGCTAAGCTAGCTAGCGAACAAAAAAGCAAATAATTATTTAAATATTAAGGCATCTTATGTAAATTTAACGTAACCACCTAAGGGGCTAAACTCGCACCGTATTACAAATTCATTTCAAGGAGATATCACTTAAATGAACATTTTCAACAATTAAGTATTTTCGTTATTTATATAGGTAGTGTTCGCCGAAGTGAAAATTTGCCTTTTCATCAGTTTTAAACATTAAATAAATGTAGGCAATTGTGAAAATGAATATTTCCAATACGGAAACCTATCTACGAAAAGAATTTCAATTTTCAAGTGGAAATATTGACGACTTAACCAACTGAAAATGCAAGAGTCTTTTGGCAATGTAGCACATAAGAATTTGTGGTAGTATTAATTATTTAAATTGTCGGATTACATCTGGCAGACATTATCAATCAGAACGCATTGTGGAAGAAAATATTGAGAACAGTATTTTAAGCTACCCCAAGTTATATTTGTTTTCATTGAAATGCAGGAGATACTGAATAACCATCTTCTACAAATAAGATTTTCTCGTTTACAGCATATTTATTTATTTTGCTACCTCACCTCGATCTTATTTTTGGCCTGCCTAGGGCGGCGCCCCGATTTAATTACTTTTCTATTGCAGATATTCCTCCACAAAAAGATATAATTAAGGCAGCTGTCGGCTCCCACTCTGCGAGAACGAGGCAGAGTATTATTTTCTTGTAAATGTTGCCCCGACTTGTTGCGCAAGAAGTTAATTATCGCCCCTCCAAGGCATCAAACAACAGCACCACATTCCCATGAGTTTCGGCGAGTTTGGATTGTTTCATTAATAATCGTACTTAATTCCCGCATCCGAAGAGCAGCGGTATTGGAAAAGTAGTTCGAAATTACTCACTAAAGTAGTGCTCAGTTTGTGAAGCATTAGTCATGTAAATGCAAGGTGTTATGGAAGTCCAGGTAATGATTTTAACCAGTGTTAGAGCTCATCAAACTGAACCACTTTTCTATTTATATTTTTTTAATCGTAGATTTTTTCAATAATTTATCTCCTCGAAATTTGGCGAACCGCTCGGTAAGGAAATCTAAGTTACATGGGAATGAAGTTCTTGGACAATAAAACATGCAGTCAATAACTTACCTACCTCCATTGATAAGATAGGGTAGTGACCAGATCTCAACCGATAGTATATTACACATCAAGATTGGGAAGACTATCATTATAGCCCAAGCGTAAAGACTGTATCGCGAGGTGCGAAGCACCGGAGCTACCAAACGTATCATTACACCTCTACCAATATCTAACTAGTAGCAAAGATACTCTCAATTAAGATTTGATGAATTACCCTATTTCTTACCTATCAGTTAACTAATAACCGCTTTTCTAGTGAGAAACTGCCCAATGAATCAATCCTATTTGCCTGAAAAATAATTATTTTTTAATATACTGTAGAATTATATTAATTAAAACCTTACAATTGCTAAGTTTATCCCTTTAAGCTATGATTCTGTTCTTAGCTTGGCTTTTTCTGCTGACGTCACGAAGCCTCAATCTGTTTTTTATTCAAAACAGGTTTGTCTTTTATTATCATTCTCAAAATATTTCCAATAGCCACCTAACTTAATACAAAAGGGTCTATTTGATGAGTATGAAACCTGTATTTCTCTTAAGTGCTTTAAGTTGCCTAACTATCAGGTTTTTGTGATTATTCAAATGTATTCCTTTTAGTAGCTAAACTCTGGACTTCTACACTGTAGGTCTTCCCAAAATCATTCTTGCTCCATTCATATTTTAAAATTTTTAGGAGCATATACGGAAACTCTATTCAGCTTTTCTAATTCGGTATTTAACGTCATCGATAAAATCCTGTCTGATATGTACTGGATATCCTCTATGTAGTCCTTATATTTTATATGTATCAATATTGCAATATCCATTTTCGCTTTTTTGACTTTATCGACTTCACTGTATGCTAAAATACAGTCACGTGTAACAACCTCTTTTCCATTTTATCTTAAACAGAGCGCTTGTATATGTCTATATGGTTTGTTTCTATTTCTATGGTTATTTATCGATCCTTTCGTACACATTCTCTAACATTCCACGTTTCACTGCCCTCAGGACCTTTATTTCTCCAAAAGTTTGTTTTCCTGTGTCGCGCTGTGGTCGTCTTTTGGGCATCTATCCTGTTTAGAGGCATTTTCTCGGTTTTTCCAGAGATGTATCCATCAACTTTCCTTTATCCAGGCACGTTACTGTACATAATAATTTTTATGGTCATTTTATATGCATTAAGCATTACCATAGTCAATAACAAAAAATGTTTTCATCTGATGCGTACTTTTTCGTAGTACACACTATGTGTTCAATTATGAGAGAAGTTTGGAGCTTTTACCTAATATTTTTAGCCGTACATACTTGCACAATGGGCTGATGTTATTTTATTACTATTATAATAAAACTTACTATCTTTAATCCGCAATTGGAATAGAAGTAATAGTAAGGGGAGCATCAAGAGTCTTACATTCCAGAAAAAAATCATGTCTCTCAAGATGTGACAGAAATTTCGATTTATAAGATAATCATGGGGAGGATAGTTACATAAGTTTCCCCGAAGAAAATGTTCACTCAAAGGTATATGGTCAGGAAATCACAATATATTGCTGTGGTCTAATAGCTTTTATTTTATTTTATTTAATTTAATTCTTATTCTCAGGGTTTTATTGTAAAAATGTTGATTTCAATCTTACCTTTTGTCCACAGTCTTTAGCATGTAATTGTAATAACCTTAGTTATTAGACTCTATCTCAGGATTACTATTTAAATCAGATTAAGACATAAACCATGAATAACTATAATGCAAGATATAGGATAATTGTATTTATTAAGTAATCAATAACTACCTATATCATACTTTAACACATTTGTTGATAATATCTGATAAATACTTAATTTAAATTACTTTAATTTTAGATAATAATATTACTGTCTGTTCACAAACTTTATTATTATCTAATTTATGATTCAATTGAATTCAATTTTAATAACTCTGTACAAAATAATCGGTAATTCTTAGTAACATTAATTGTATATTAATAAAATTAACAATGTCTTCTAAGGACGTGTTTCTTAGGTTTCTTGGTGAACTGCAACCCACTCAGCACGTAGGTATCGGTGGCGGCGGTATTTGACCTGGAGCGAAGTTTGTATTCTGCCCCGTGTGTCCGACGTCCAAAATGGCACTTGTGAGATACCTGCTGCTCCGGGGGTGTGTATTGATGTGGTTGGAGAGTAAATGGGACTTGTGGCGAAAATGCGTTACTCACAACTTAACTGCTCTGTGAATTTGTGTTGCGGGCTAACAATTTGACAGCTTCGGCAAGTACATCTACGTTCGGGTTCGAGTGACGTAATTTGCCTTTGGGCTCCAGGAAGACGTCTTTGGATGCACAATGCTGACCCGCCAGGGAAGTTAATTAGTACCCTTATATTTTTCGTGCCGCCTTCGTGCGGAACGTGCAATATTATTCCTACAGGTATGGTTATTAATACGTTTTAATATTCTTTCCACCTACGGTCGTGTCGGGGATGTGGGGCTTTGAATTAGCAGGAAGTGCGCTAGGAGACAGATAGACGCTATCACATTCTAACGCATATGTTGGGTTTTGGTGGAGACGTTGGAAGACAGATAAACGCTATGACATTCTAACGGCTAGGTTGGGTTCTGGTGGAGACGTTAGGAGACAGATAAGCGCTATCACATTCTAACGCCAGGAGAGGATTTGGAGGAAGGAAAATCCAGAGACTAAAGTCGGACTTGTCGGGATTGGTGCTCAAGCGACTCAAGTGATTTAAAATGATTGCGGGACCTTGTTTTATACTCTTCTGGCGGCTTTATCGCTACAGCCACTCCAAGTACCAAGTCGGAGGCGGTGCCGGGGTTCCTTCCTTATGCCTTCGCGCATAGTGGGTACGTGTTTTGTTATCAAGTTCGAGCGCTGGTTGGATGTAATGCCCGATTAGGCGACGTACAAATTAAATATACATTTGATGTATAATTATAATTTGCTGCAGACGCTAGAGTTACAGTGTTATACAGAATTCTGAATTTGTTGTACAAACCAGATGTTAATATTACTTTATTCACCTTTAATGTAAATTCGAAAATGAATCGAGGCAACTTCAATGATTTGTGTAATCTTTTAACGTGTTATAATATAAGATGAGTGGTAAATTGGCCTACTAAATACAGCTAGTGCAATTATTGATCATATTTGCATTAATACCGCAAAAGAATGGGCAATAAACTAAACTAAGAAATTATTACAAAAAATGCTCTTAAATTAAAGAAATCGATAAATCAACAAACATAGGAAACCGATATGGAGAACTGCTTTAATAAATTTCATGCCAACTTTGTATGTGATTTTAGTAACTATTTTTTGATTAAAAAGGGTAACCGTATAAGTACAGCTATACAATATAAGTTAATTTGCGCACTATACAACTCCCGGTAAAACTGAGTAGGAAATAATTAATCAGCCTTTTTTCTATTCGAAACTTAATGTAATGGCAACATTTTAACAGATCCCAGAGTCATAACTGATTTGTTCAACCCACAATTCTTAAAAACTACTAGACAGCTAATATAACGTATATTGCAATACTGAAGTGCATATGAATTTAAGGAAAGAATGCGCAGCATTATTTTTGAAGCCAATAAATTTGAAGTAAGTATTTCACTGTAACATAGTATATTTCTGTATGCATTAACTTAGATAACTATCGCTCGGTATCGTTAACATCGACTTTCTTTATAATATTCCAGTACTCCATGCTTCATAGATTACTCGTTTAAAATGTTAAAATGCAAGCAACGCCAATATGGAGCCTATAAATACACATGTACAGCGTTTTACGAGTTTTATAAATAAATAATTGCGAATATTAATGCGGCGGATACATGGTTGGTACCTTTTTAATATCAACAGAATTTTGAAAAAACCGCAATTATTCGGTAAGGCAAGATTTTGAATTGGGTTTCTATATTTTTGATTGGAAGAACCCAATTTCTTGAATCTACGTGCAGCTAGGAAAGAACATACATATAAAAAATACATCTTCAAAATTAACTAAAGAATCCATTTTCCTATAATTTAGGCAACTTTGATTCCATTTTACTAATTAACTATTTTAGTTTACTAGATCTGAAGAGAGGCCTGTCCAATTTGTAATGCACTGTATAAGCAGGGTATGTCTAAAATGTGTAATCACATCTAAACCGCAGATTTCTAGTTTCAAAATTAGACGATTTAACTCAACTTACTTATATACAAATGCGTTTAAAAATTTTTTATTTGTTTTTAGTAATGGATTTGAGCAATATTGGTATGCCACTCATGTATCTGCAAGATACAATAGTATGGAATTTATATTAGGGAGAACTTATAAATAAACTGAATCGTTTAGAAATTTACTGTCTTAGTTGTTAGTTCTTAAAATATACAAAATGTTTATTCCCGACTGTGTCATTCCAACATTATAGAGTGGCTCGCTCGCTCTTTTTAGGTTGTTCAAAACTTAAAAAGGTAAAATAAGATAAATGCCGCGTCGGTCTCTTCTTTATATGACTGTCGGCCTTAATCAAAAATGTAAAATGCCAACTGTGCCTAGTATTTATATATTTTAGATCCTGATCTTTAATTATCATTTTCAAAAAGAGAGGTTTTTGAAAAATACCTCACTTATCTGTAAAAACCTTATTTAATTTGCTACGTCTCCAATAAAAAATTTGGAAAGGAACTCTTCCTCACCTTCGACGGGAAAGGCTAGCCACCTACCCGGCCTAAGAGCGAAGAGGGCTCATAGAACCACTTTGTGGTTAAAACAGGCCACTGCATATAATAAGAGGAAGAAGAACCAGATTCTATACAAAATCAACAAAGATAATCCTAAAAAACAAAAAGTAACTTCAAAATTAACAACCAATTAGTAAAATTAAGCAAATTATTTATAAGAAAAACCAAGATAATTATAAAATAAACAAAAGCTATTTATTATTGTCGTCCAAAAACTTAAAGTTGTTTATATTGTTTGCATGCACAACTCTGGAAGGTAAATTGTTACACGGATTCGCTACTCGATTTCTGAAGAAAGGTTTTGTGATAAGGATGTTACTGAAATCCGTCTGAATCTTAAACGAATGCCCTCGAAGATAGCTATAGCTACTGAACACTAGTACATCTTCTAAAGGGAGCGAATAGTGATTGAGGAATATCTTAAACACTTCAATCGTATCAGTACGTTGTCCTCGTTCACTAAGAGTGGTTAGTTGCAGTCTGTCCAGCCGTTGCTCGTATGACATCGGTCTGATGAGAATAGTTTTGGCTCTGCGTGTACGTCTTTTAATAGGTCGATATCTTTTATAAAGTAAGGGCACCATACTGTAGCTGCTTACTGAATAACAGGTCTTAGGAGACGTAAACTTTTTTAAATATTTCAGGAGAAATACTACTCCCAATGGACGTTGAATTAAGTATAGTATAGAGTTCGCTTTCTTTACAATTTTTATAATGTGTTTTCCCATTTCAGGTCATTCGATATTGTCACGCCCAGATCTAAATGTTCACTCACTTCACGCACAACAGTACCATTTTGAAAATATTGCACTTTGGGATTGTTGTGACCTATATACGCTTATCGGCGTTCAAAGAAAGTAGCCACTGTTTGCAACAGTTACTAGATCTTCCACAAGGGTATTGATCGTAAAATCGCTGGATTTAGAAAACATATCAGTGTCATTTGCGAAAAAGCTTTTTATATCGCTGGATAAGTCGCTGAAAATTATTAAAAATAAGATGCAACCAAGGACAGGAACTGAAAACGTTCGATTTGATCAAAATTCTTCCAGTGCGGAATTGAAGGAATCACACCATTGGTATTGAAAAATTCCATAAGCCGTTTAACCACTAGTTTTTCAAAACACTAGCACAACTCAGGTGAAACTAATTGATTGGCAGTTAGCAGGTTCTAGCTTTTACCCATTTTATATACTGGGACTGCTACTGAATGCTTCTATAAAGCTGGGATAAAAGAAGTTTAAAGGCAACTATTAAAAAATTTGGTGTGGTACACTCACATAGTTTCCTTTTACAGTGATCTTATAATTAGCCAAAAATTTAATGTTAAACTTTTAAGCATTGGTCAAAATTTTTTGAAAATTGCGAATTCTATAAAAAATGTACAAAGTAGAGCTTCAGTTAAAGAGACAAATTTTCCCTAGAATTTTAAGCTGAATTTAAAAATGTAATAATGTGCCGGCTGTTCTATGTAAAATATGAGTTAATAAAAAAATAGGAAAAAACAAGAGAAACCTATGTTGGAAGTATTCAACTGGAAAATCAGCTATCTCACATTAATACACATGAAAAACGTAATAAAAGAGTTTGAAAAAAACCGTTTTTGGAAAAATCAAAAAAACTGAAAAATCACAAGAGTAAACACCTACTTCGGGTTATGCAATTTTCTTCAAAAGATTGCTGTTGCATCTACATAGTACACAAAACTTATATATGAAGTTTCAACACCATACCTCTTTTAGTTTTTGAGATATTCTGTTCACAGGCAGACACACAGGCAGGCACACAGACAACAGACAGACACACAGACAGACACACAGACAGACCAATGAACAAACATATTTTTTTTGGGTTCAAGAGACTCTAAAACGTAAAGATCTGTTGAAAACCCAATTTCCAATTTTTAGGGTGAATCCAATACTCCTTTATCGTAAAAGGAAGTAATAATATACTTAGCGCATTTGCCAATGTAGGGGAATACCGTTTCAATAACCGAGGGAAAATTTGATCGGATGCTCGAGAAGAACAGGGATCCAATAATTCAGTAATTTCCATCACTTCTTCAAAAGATATTGTAAATGTAGGTATAGCATTTTTACTGGATTAGGACGGAGACTTGGCAGGTTTACGGAAGAAATACCTTTGTCGCTATATAAAATGAAACAGAAAGTGAAGTGCTTCAAAAAGCCATAGAAAACTCAATTTCCATTTTAACTATTGGAAATCTATAGCTTAAGATTCTACTTGGAGAGATCTCTTTAATGACATCGACCAATTAGAGATGTGTGTAACCATTTGTTAGACTATTTCCTGCATATTCTATTATCCAATCAAAAGCTATGATTCTTCAAAATTCAACCAATCACGTGCTTTTATAGGGACAAAAAATCAAAATTTTTCATTGGGATTTTATCACTTTATTTTTACTTCCCTCGTCTAATAGTCCATTCAATAGAGTCATAAATTAGGGCTTACCTTGTAAAAGGCCAGGCAAAGTTCTAATTTGGCATACTTGTAAAGTCGCATGTCCTAATTGACATACTAAGTTTGCGACCTTGAAAGGGCGCTGCTCGCAACGCCATCTTGCTAAAAAGGTACCAAAAATCAGTTTTTCGTATATATCTCCTCTCCTCTGCCATCTAGGCTGAAAAGAGTTACTACAAGAATTGTAGGAAATAAAATTGCCTACAACTTTTGTGTGAAACTGTTTTTTGTCAGATGAATAATTCATGAGTTACAGCTACGTAAGGCGGAGGAAATTTTCGAAATTTGCGAAAACACTCCACTTTTCGTTGAAATTTCGGTTAATATCTATTAATTGTTATCTAATTCAAGTCTTTACTCATTTCCACGCCACCATGGGGTAGAGTAAGCGGCGCGTTTTTTTTTATGTGGTATCCCCAGTAGGCTGAATCCACGACTTTACTTACGTCTTCGAGTTCTTTTAGATGCCTTAGATGGTCCAGATTGTCTGATCTCGACATCTTCTTGAGAATCGCTCTCATCCTTTTCTGATTCTTTTTCAGCGGTTTCATCGTCATTGTCATCGTCAAACGTCAGTAGCCTGTCAACTAATGTCTCGTCATTTGTTTCGTTATCTTCAGCGTCTATCAAAATCTGTGGAACATTCTCGCAAGAGTCACCATTACAAAATGTGCAGATAACAGAGCATTTCAAGCCTGTTTTTCTGCAACCACACAGGAGCAGAATCTTCTGTCGTTGTTACCGGAGTGAGTCCGAATTTGCTTTTTTGCCATCCCCATTCCTCTGATTGTTTGTTATATCGTACCAACTCTGAACTTGGTGGTAGGTCCGAAGAGAATGTTGACGTGCAGCTTCTCTTGTAGGTGGTAAAGCAGCAAGATTGAACTGATTTTTTGTAACGGATCTTGCAAAATTTTGAAAACGAAGAGAATCCAAAGTGACGTTTTCTTTTGGAACTCCGTAAAGCGTGATTAGGAAACTTTCCCCTGTGTTAGTTACGACTTCCGGATCGGCATTTGGCTCTTTGAAGACTTGTACAGTTTGGCTCAAGTATTCGTACTTTTGGAGTATATGTAGGAACTTCATTTTCCCTTGGTTGAACAGAGAAGACGTAGTGTCACAACCGCTGAATGCATGTAAAAAACAGTTTGTTGTCTGCCACTGCTTCTCCATGCTGTAGACTTTGGGGAGAGTATATTTTTTCTACTGTTTTTCCTTTCCCTGGCTTTCGGAAGTAAATATTGGGATGGGTTCTTGCTAGTGTTGTTAACAGAACTAGAAGATCTATGTCTTCTCCAACTATGAAAACGAAATCAAAAGATGAGGACATTCTGTAGCCTGTTTCACTGTGAAATTGGAATCCTCGAATTTCTTCTTTAGCATCGGAATCAAGCGAATTTTATTTTTTTCGTTCGCTAGAAATCGTTCTTGCGAAACAGTTGAAACCATCGACTCTTCGAAATGTACGTCTGCGGAAGTTTGCTTTTTTGATCGGCGAAGTCTTTCTGCACTTTTCATGCTCTTGGTAGCCGCATCAGTTGGATGCCCGTCAAAAACAACAACTGTATTCGAATCGTAATGTCTTTGGACGTACTTCACGTAATTTGTGCAAATCGATCCGAACGATTCGTTGCGACTCTATGCACTCTATGCAACAAATATCCACCATCTATGACATGAACGCGGTTTCTGAATTGAATGCTATCTACAAGAGGCGAGAATGCTTTGTAAAGTGACGATTTCGTGCCCTTACGCATTCCCTTCGGGCAATATAGTGATAAAGGAAACGGGGCGAGTTCGAATTGAAGATATTCCTGTAACTCTTCGTCTGATTGTTTGGTAATACACATTCTTTGGAATAACAATAGCGGATCAACCGGAATTACATCTTCTTTGATTTTGATGCTGCTGTTAATAGCTGCAAGCGGAATTGCTGTGTCCGTGCGTTTAAACTTCACAGAGTCGAAGTTGTTGCCGATTATTTTTGAAAGCATAAGAATTCCAATTTCTCGTGAATTGTTACAATTGATTCGTTCATCTCCGGTAACGCCAGTGCTTATAGACATCAATTTACCAATCTGAGGAAAGGGATGGTGTGAAAAGAACCAATCAATCAGTTTCTTGAAATCATTGTTGTCGCGAATGATGCGCGAATTTCTCATATCGACGTGCTGCTCTGTTGTTGTTATGTGTATTCCACAAAAATTTTCAATTTTATAACAAACATTGTGCAGGTATACCAGTCCCAATGTCCACATCGTAAGAACGTTATCCGTTAATCCACGTCCACGAGTGAGACCGCCACAGTTTTCATGGACCTCATTAGCGTTTGTTCGATTGTCATATCAGACCATATTCCTGACCAGAATTTGTCTAACCGCCTGATGGTACAGTATCCATTTTTTGTAAAATCTTTGTACTCGAAAGGATCCATTTTTTCTTCCAAACTCAGCATGTCCTGCAAATACAAGTGGCAAGATTTCGCATAGAAGAAATGACCACTTGCATGGAAATACGGGAGCATTTTTTGTATTGTGTCCAAATGCAGTTGCCAGCAGCCCATTCGTTCTGCTTCCATCAACTGTTTTATCAAATTAACCATACCAAAATACTGCACCCAAAGTTTTGCCGTGGAACCGTTCTTTTCAAGTTCTAGAAGTCTACTTTCAAATTTGTCCGTGACAGTTTTGTAGGAATCTTGCTCTCCTACAGTGAGAATTACTGATCTATTCATGTCGTTAAGTATAAGTTCCATGGTGTGACAATCCTCTTCAATGAAATCGATTCTTTGCAGAACAATGTTTGCCAAAGCGAGATGGCATAATAAAGGGTGTTTTTTTTTAGAGTGATAGAACTTTAAATTGAAATAAAACACAGAAAAATGTTTTTAATATCCATGAAATTGGCTTTATTTGAAAGATAATTTTATGGCATTTATGTTTGAATATGATTTCCGGCATGTGACCGTCGCGGCTGGCTTGTACATGACGTAATCTGGAGGTCCAATTTTCACACACTCTTCGCAGTAAATCAGGCTGTATTTCGGCAATAACGCGTCGTATGTTGGCTTCCCAAGTGCTCAATTGTTTCCGTTTATCGACGTAGACATGCGACTTTACATATCCTCAAAGAAAATAATCTAACGGCGTCAAATTGCATGAAAGAGGTGGCCAATTAACAGGAATGGAACACGAAATGGATCTGTTAACTGGCCACCTCTTTCGTGCGATTTGACGCCGTTAGATAATTTTCTTTGAGGATATGTAAAGTCGTATGTCTAAGTCGATAAACCAGAAACAATTGAGCACTTGGAAGCCAACATTCGACGTGTTATTGCCGAAATACAGCCTGATTTACTGCGAAGAGTGTGTGAAAATTGGACCTTCAGATTACGTCATGTACACGCCAGCCGCGACGGTCACATTCCCGAAATCATATTCAAACATAAATGCCATAAAATTATCTTTCAAATAAAGCCAATTTCATGGATATTAAAAACATTTTTCTGTGTTTTATTTCAATTTAAAGTTCTATCACTCTAAAAAAAACACCCTTTACATGAGCTCGCTAGCTCGGCAGATAAACCGTCCAGCCACGCCACATAAAGTATAACTTTTGCTTCTAATAACAATAAACTATTAGTCTGTTTCCATATTATCTCTATATTTCGTACTAAATCCGCAGTGTTGTGCGAAAATGAGTAAAACCTTGAATTAGATAACAATTAATAGATATTAACCGAAATTTCGACAAAAAGTGGAGCGTTTTCGCAAATTTCGAAAATTTGCTCCGCCTTACGTAGCTGTAACTCATGAATTATTCATCTGACAAAAAACAGCTTCAGACAAAAGTTGTAGGCAATTTTATTTCCTACAATTCTTGTAATAACTATTTTTAGCCTAGATGGCAGAAGAGAGGAGATATATACGAAAAACTGATTTTTGGTACCTTTTTAGCAAGATGGCGTTGCGAGCGGCGCCCTTTCAAGGTCGCAAACTTAGTATGTCGATTAGGACATGCGACTCTATAAGTATGCCAAATTAGAACTTTGCCTGACCTTTTGCAAGGCAGAATGTCGCTGTTGACTGGTCTTCCAGTGCGGAATTGAAGGGATCACACCATTGGTATTGAAAAATTCCATAAGCCGTTTAACCACTAGTTTTTCAAAACACTGGCACAACTCAGGTGAAACTAATTGATTCGCAGACTGCTACTGAATGCTTCTATAAAGCTAGGATAAAAGAAGTTTAAAGGCAACTATTAAAAAATCTGGTGTGGTACACTCACACAGTTTCCTTTTACAGTGATCTCATAATTAGCCAAAACTTTAATGTTAAATTTTTAAGCATTGGTCAAAATTTTTTAAAAGTTGCGAATTCTACAAAAACGTTACAAAATAGAGCTTCAGTTGAAGAAACAAATTTTCTCTAGAATTTCAAGCTGAATTAAAAAATGTAATAATATGCCGGCTGTTCTATTTAAAATAGGAGTTAATAAAAAATAGAAAAAAAAACAAGAGAAACCTATGTTGGAAGTATTCAACTGGTAAATCAGCTATCTCACATCAATACACATTAAAAACGTAATAAAAAAGTTTGAAAAAAATCGTTAGAGCCGTTTTTGAAAAAATCCAAAAAACTAAAAAATCACAAGAGTAAACACCTACTTCCGGTTATGCAATTTTCTTCAAAAGCTTGCTGTTGCATCTAAATAGTACATAAAACTTATATATGAAGTTTTAACGCCATACCTCTTTAGTTTTTGAGATATCTGTTCACAGACAGACACACAGGCAGGCACACAGACAGGCAGGCACACAGACAGACCAATGAACAAACATATCTTTTTTGGGTTCAGGGGACTCTAAAACGTGAAGATCTGTTGAAAACCCAATTTCAAATTTTTAGGGTGAAT
>CALNHX010011724.1:0-30126 GCA_940337035.1 Agriotes lineatus
TTTTTTAGCCTTATAAACTATAGGCTATAGTAATGCTTTTTATTAATTTCTAGAATAAAAACACTAGAATTTATTTATATTAAAGATATAAACACTGTTGCTTGTGCTAAAGGCTAAAAAAATAAGATAGATTTTTTTTTAGCCAATGATTAACATTAAGCAGTACAATTTACGTACCAAATATCTTAACATTAGATATATAAATTTAGGCTTAGCTAATAATAAAATTATTTAACTTAGAATATTATAATATGTAAAGTGATACAAAGAGGCACTAAAATTATTTTAACCAATGTATAATTCTTTTACATGACAATATTTAACAAAAAGTTTAAGCTAAACAATTTTAGTTGAAAACTACATTAAATGTAAGATCTATTTTAAAATGGCTTTAGACTAGTATAATTTATTTACTTTTAACTCCGGGTTAATAATCCATAGAATAAGATAGAATCTATTAAGCAAAAATTTTAGTGTTGGTGAATTAATGTTTTTGATAAGTACATTAAACATAAAAAATACTTTATATTGTATTAAAAGCAAAAAATTTATTTTAAAAAATATGGTTTGCAAAATTTTTATAAATAATTTAAGCTTTAAGAGCAAAATACTTCTTTGTATCCTCAATAAAGTTCAGCTGCATGCTTTGTAGCATATAAAATGTCTTAAATATTTGGCTAAGAGCCTAGAAAAAGTTAATGTATAAAAACTATTGATTTTCTAATATTAAAACATACAACTAAAAAGAATTGGTTTATTAATAGATAATTCAGACTTCAAATGACACTAATATCATGTTAGTAAAATGTTATTGTCTAAACTGCATGTAGACAAATATCAATTATACAGTTTTTTTTTTTAAATGACAAATTTAAAATTTTCTTTAAGTAAAAGTTTTTAGCAACAAATAATCTTTCTTTTGATATGTTCTTTTTCTTAACTATTATATTTATTTATTTATATAATTCAAATTATTTTAACTAATAAGCCCTTTTTAATATCTAATTATAGATAGAAAAATACTTTATGTTTTTAAACTTCTCTCATAAAATCAGCTTATATAAACATTATTTCTGTTGGGGTTAATTTTATCAAAAAAGGGTGAAGTTTTATAGATATATTAAAATATCTAAAATCCAAAACATTTTATTTATTAAAGATAATTTTTCTTTACAAAATTTCATCAATATTGCAATGAGCTAACTTACAATCTAAGTAGTTTTTTTTTGTATTAATTACAGTATAAATTTCTTCATTACAAGTAAAGTTATATAATTTAACTATACCAATCATACAATACAAACGAATTAAGGAACTACTAATCAGACTTATGCTTTTAGTTTAGCTAAAAAAGTAGAAGATCTAAAATTTTGAGAAGAGAAAATTTTTAATTGAGGCAAACAAGTCACAAGGACCTTTTTAAGTATTAAAAAATCTAAGATTTGATACATTAATAAAAATCTTGAATATTTTTAGAGTCTATGGTTTGCTAACTGAATTTAGCTAGAAAGTATCTAGCTTTTAAGACCACAGATAATAGTTTTTTTACAATTTTTTATTAATAAAACAAATAATATAATTTAATGTTAGGCAACATAATCTTACTTAAATATGCACATATTATGGCTAAATTCAAGAGTGGCTAATGTACTACTAAGAGTAAATGACTAGTGTTTTTGTAAAAAAAATATAGACCTAGATTGGCTCTTAATAAGACAAAAAAATCAATTGCTAACACATTATAATATCTACCCATTTATTATCAAATCGAATTGCAAAAAACTCTGATCAGTTTGCAGACTAATTTTTACATTAAATTCTTACCAAAGAATATACACATTAAATAAAGTTTTAACTCTTAGAAAAAAATACTTTATTGTTAAAACACTTACAGCTGAGTGCAAACAAAGCTTAAAAATCTCACTAAGGTAAATGCAATAATATTTGAAATTTTTTTTAATGAAACATATTAGAACTATTACAAATTAAACTATACAAAAAATTTGCAATAGACAACAATCCTTTTCAGATCAGTCAAACCTTTAAAATTATAAAAAAAAGCATTATATGTTTTAAAACAAATACTATACCTAAGTAAGCATATTATGCATTTTATAAGATACTGCAAATGTTCGCTAAATAAGGTGGACAATAGCTTAATATTAATTTTTTTATTAATTAATTTCTTTAGATATCTATAATAATTTTTAAAATTTAAAAAGCTATAGAACTAATAACAATGGAAATTTTGAAATAACATACTACTTTAAAATACTATAAATAGCAAGAACACCAAATTTTTATGAGTAAATATAAATCATTTAAGCTAACAAAGAGCAAAAAAAAATTAAACATGAAGGTAAATTAAACCTCTTATTTATTTAGATAAAATAATCTTGAAACCAACAGTTATCCTTAGCACTTTGATCATGCTAAACAAGGGTAAACTAGTCTATAAGAGTTAAAATTTCTATTAGTTTTTTTTATAAACTAAGATATTTTGAATTTGAAAAAAAAAGTAACTTTATTGTATAAACATCAAATTTTATAAAGTCAAGATCTAACATTTTTAAAACAACTAAAACGGGGTAAAAAAAGTCAAAGAATCAAAAAAAATTTAATATTACCTATCATTCAGAAGAAAAGATTTTAAAAGATTATAAAATTAAGTTTTACATTTACTAAAAAAATTAGGTTTAAAATTAGTAGAAAAGCAAGCTTAAATCTAACAGATATTGTTAGAACAACCTATATACCCCTTATTTCAGAACATAAACTATTCCCAATTAAAAACTACTAATTTTTTTTTTTTGCAACAAGAACTAAAAAAGCCATAATTATTGTTAAAACAAACAAAAGCCATAAGAATTGCTTTTTATATAAGATGTATAATTATTCTTTTTTCCAATAACATGTTATGAAGATAGATTGTTCTGTATTGTATAATAAAAAAATATTTTTTTTAATTTAATGGTCTTGCTAACAAAAAAGCAAGGCAAAATATAGTAATTAATAGATAAATAAATAATATAAAATACTATATATAGATAAATAAATAAATATAATTATAAAATTATACCCAACTTATAAATTTTTTTTAATTATAAATACTTGTAACTTGCATTTAATAATTTATAAATGAACAGTATTAAACCTTTAAATTTCACTCTTTAGTTTATGCTAAAAAACTTTTAATCAAAATAGTATTTTAAAAATTTTGTGTAATAGTAAAGCTAAAAAAATCACCAGTTTGACTAAAAAGTTGCATATAAATATAAGCTTTATCACTGCTAGCCATAGTTGTGAACAAAATTGTTTTAAAAAGAGCAATTTTTTTTAGAAAGATAACCTAAAAAGAAAGCTTTAATATAAAAAGTTATAATGTAACTTCTTCTAAATAACAGCTCATTTGCTATAAGACCTAAGTAGAAAACGTTTATATTAAGAAAAGTTATAAACTATTTAGGCAAAAGAAAACTTTCTATTACTTTATTTTTTGTGTTTTAACTCAATGTAGGTAATGTAAACACCACAAATTATTACTAAAATAAATAAAAAAATTATATATATATGCTATAAGATTAATAATAAATTAGTTTATTTGCTAATTTAGTAAAAAAAAAATCTTTTTTTTTTACTTAAAGCTTATTTTAAACTATTTCTAAATCTAAAGCTTTAATTAACATTACCTTAATTTATAAAGCAATGTCAGCTTTTCTAAAATTAAAACAAAGTATATGATAGGCATCTTTATCTCCTAGGTTATTTTATTAAATCTAAGTCTAAGTATGTAAATTAAAAAATTTATACTAATAATGATAAAATATTTAAATTATTTAAAAAATCTATATTTTAAGTATATAAATTTTCTGTTTACTTTAAATACTATTTTACTAAAATTCTAGTCATAATCAATTTTAAGGTAGCTTTTTATATTAATTACAAAATAAATAAAAAACCCTAACTTAAAATTTAATCTTTTTAATTTAATAGAAATTTTTTTTATTTGATCAAAATATTGCTCTAAAGTATAACTAAAATGCTAAACAAGACTATTTTAAAAGTTTTATATATAAAACGTAAATTTTATAATTAAATTAACATATATAACTTATCTCTTAAGTTTTTTCTATTTGCTTAATTTTAATAAATTTTTAAAATTTAGGTTATATATATAATAATATCTATTATAAAAATTACAAGTAATTAAGGTAAGTTTAAGTAAATTTAAATACTATGTATAGCAAACTAAAAAAATCTATTTCTAAAATATAATTATTCTATATATATCTGATTTAACAAAACATTTTTAGCTAATTGTTAATAATTTAACTAATAGATAATTGGTATGCCAAGCAGCAAAGTACAGTAACCTATTATAATAATATAATCTAATAAGTTCTAACTATCTGGTCTCATTCTCTGTTTGTATATGCAAGCTTATCTATAATTAAGTTATATAGTACTTACAATTAAAGTTTAAATTTTCTAGTTTCTACTCATATACTCATATATTTTATTAAACTAATATAACTTTAAAGTACTTTTGAATTTTTGTATTTTTTAAAGTTTTTCGATAAAATTATGTTGCAGAGATATCATTATCTGGTTTATTTATATATACATAAAACTAATACATAAAACTAAATAAAATACTTTGCCTCTCTTTTATCTATTGTTAAAATTAGAAAAACAACTAAAACACAATGCAGAACTATTGATATAGTCAACATTTATTGTTACTTTATTATATTCTTTTTGAGCCAGAAAGTGAAAGTTACTAAAGCAGATTTTTTTTAACTAATCTTTTTTTAAACCATCCAAACCAGTTAGAAAGCGATAACTTTATGTCAAAGTTTGTTGTATATGAAAAAAGCTGCTTACATACTTATATTTTATACATGTAACCACAATGAAATTTTATATTACAGAGAATTTTAATAGTTATTATATGATAAAATAAAATTATTTAAGAAAATTAGCTCTTTGTTTCTATTTACCAACTTATAGTGGATCAACAACAGCATAATATAGTTTTTTTTTGTTTTAAACAAATATATGATTTCTTAGGAGCTTAATAAAGAAAATTAAACTCACACAGGTATTAGTGGTTTACTAATATAAATATTTTAAATTAAGCAATTATCTAGAAGTATAACAAAAACTACATACCTATAAATTAAATAAGAATAAAACTTTTATAGCTTTCTATAAAGCAAGATATTATGCTTGCTATAAAATTTTGTAAAGCCACTTTAGTAAAACAATTTCAAGCTAATTTGTGTAGCTGAATGATAGTTTAATATAATTATTATTAAAAAATGCAAAAACCTTTACATAAATAACTTTAAATAATTAAACCTTAATTTTATAAAATCTTTTATAATTAAAGTAGAATAAATAATCATTTCATATCTAGTTTATAGTCATTTCTTAGTTCTTTAGACTATTTAATTTACAAATTTGCAATTTTTAATATAAACCTGTTATATTACAAATTAGAAAAGATAGATAAAATTTATTGTATTTTTTATAAAATTACCATTTAAATTTTGTACTAATAACACTTTAAAGTCAAAAATTAGGGGTTGCAAAGCATATTATCTAGCACAAATCATTATGCTACTAAATATGATAATTAAGTAAGAGTCTTACATTAGATTCTAATTATTGTTCTTCACTTTATTTAGAAAGAATATTTAAGCATACATTACTATTTACTATCTAAAGATTTTTTTATTTTACCTCATTTACATATATATATATTTTGCCACAAAGACTACAATGAAAAGAAAAAAAATAGATGTTCTAGACAACATTAATTTTTTAATTTTTTAAATAACTTAATAGTTTTAACAGATGTGTTTTTATTTTACTAGAAATTTGCATCCACTTCATAAATTTGCAATTAACTTTTTTATTAAAATTTATAAGCAATAGCTCTGTAAAAAAAATTATATAATTTTAAACTTATATAATAAGCAAAGTATAGCTTTTAAGATCTATTTTTTTTAAAATAAGTTTTGTTTCAGCAACAACCTATATTTAGTATAAATTTTTGTCTAAAGCACACTTTTCCAAACTTTAATATAGTTGTTAAAAAACTTTATATTTCTGCAAAAAAAGTTCTTAATACTTATCATTAATCTTTTTTTATCTTGTTTTAAAAAATGTACTTTTTATAGAAAGAATTGTACTATACTAAAGTAAATTTAGTTATAGTCAACATGATAAAAAATTAGTAGTTGCCATGAAGTCTATTTGACATTTTTACTCTTATTGCATAACTAGATTCATTACTAGAAAATTATTAGAATTAAATTTTTTTTATAGTTTATTGCACATAATCTATGATATAAATATACTTTATAATATTTTGCAGCTTTTAATGGAAATCTTTAAGTTATAACGTTTTTCTATAAAAGATTACTAAGTAATTAGGTATAGAAATTGCATAATAATAAGTAATATATATAAATTAGTGCTGCTTTGCTTTATAAAATTTGCATTCAAATATTTATAGATGACATTTTAGTTTTAAAATCTATAAAAAGTATAAAAAGCAAAATAAAATATATAGCATTATCTATACGTCTAAAAAGTATATCAAGCTATTAGTAAACAAAATTATTAACAAGCTGTTATTTTAAATTAGAAAGTGTTTAGACTTATAATTTAATAACAACAAAGTTAGTTTATTTTCAAACTATCTTTTGTATAAAGTATAGACTAATATTAAAGTCTTATTTTGCCTTAAGGTATGTAATTATCTGTTAAATAAAAAAGAAAAGCAGAAGCTTAGTTTAACAATAAAGTATCTTTGCTGCGTGACATGCAATAAAATAACAATGTATAATGTATGTTTTTGTTATGTAAAGCTTTTATTAAAAGTCTTTGCCTTTCCTTACAAAAAATACAAAGAAAGCACCATGTGTTTAATTGCATTCCAATATGATAAATCTAGTTTTATATTCTAATATATACTAGACTTTTTGTAATGTCTAAAAACATTAAGCTGCTATGTATTTAAGTTTGACAGAAAGACTTTATGTTCAAGATTATATCAAATATATTAGGCTATATAATACTTTAACTAAACATTTTTTTTAAATAAAACATATTAGATAAGCCTTAAGCACTAAACTAAAAACTTTTATGTAAATATTTTTTGTTATAAAAAAACCTTAAGCTAAGTTTAGATTAAAAACTTATTTTTAATCAATTGTTAACATAGCTACTTATAAAATTAATTTACACCTAAAGGTATGTTTATTAAAAGTTAGTGTCTTATTATCATTCATTTTCTAAATTAAAATTTAAGTCAAAGCCTAAAACATTATAATTTAACACGCCTAATTCAGTTAATTGCTATATTCTATTTATATTAAGATCTTTTTAATTTTGCTAATTATTATCAAATAGATGACTTACAACTTAAACTATTGATAATATAACAAATTTTTTTATTTTAAATCTACTTTGTAGTATTATACTCACAACATATATAGAAAAGTATCTACATCTTTTTCTTCTATTAGTAATATTAGCTCAATAGGAACTATTAAGTCTGAGTGCAGATAATTAAATTATGTATGTTTATTTAATTTTTTTATTATTAATTTAGATTAAATAATATTATTTAGAAAATTTGCTATTCATATAACAACTCTTATTTTATTAAGTAATTAGCAAAAGTATATAAAACTGCTTTTGGTTTGTCACCTTTTTATACTGTTACAATTAATATAAAATTTTTACATAATTTTATAGTAAATTTCTAAATGTTTAAATAAGAAGTAGGTTACTTTAAGCAAAAAATGTTAAAGCTTTTATATTGATTAATACTTTTTATAAATTTATAGCAATATCATAAGAAATTTTTTTTTTTTATATTTGGAATTTAAACTTTAGCTTGTTTAACCTTAATTTTTTTTTTAATTTTTTAAAAAAAAATTTAATGCAAAATTTTTTATAACTAAAAAATATTAGTTTAACTTTTAAAATCAAAAACCCTTTAATATTACAGTTTTTGTCTTTGTACTATATGTTATATACTTAACAATATATAACATAACTTCAAAGTTTAAGGAACTACCATTATTATGCAGACAGTCTTTTGATTCTTAGATTTTTTTGTTACTTTAGTTACTTCTTTTTTCTATTAATGTCTCAGTATTGCTATGATTATAATTTTAAAACCCAAATAAATTTTTAAAATTATAGAAATCTAAAGTAGGATTTATTTGATGCAGTTTGTGAATCTTTTACACCTAAACCATAATTGCAGAAAACAATTTTATAGAATCTCTTTATTTTCAATTCAAATTCTACATCAAATAATTGTACTAAAGCTAATTGGTTAATAAAACTTTTATAATTTTTTTTTAGACTATCTAGCTTAAACATTACTAATTCTCTCACTAAGGCTATCTGTACCCCTGTTGAGCTCCCCTATTTTTTTTGGATGTTAAATTTTTTGCATTGTAGCAACTTCACATTCAGTTGTAGTCAAAATTTAAGCTCATTAAACTAAAGTTATATAGTATAGGTGACAGATTAATTAACAAAAAAATTTATAAAAAAATCCAAATTTTCTGACTTAGTTGTTATAAAGTGTGCTAACTTAGCTTAAATCTTTTGTTTCTTTAATTCAAGCAAGATAACAAGGTGAGATTTTGCTATGTAGTTTAGTATATCTATAAGCAACTTTATGAGTATGGTTTTTATTAAAATAATTAAATATGGTTTTTTCTAAAATAAGTTAGTTTTTAGAAAAATGGTATAAAAAAATTTATTCATTAACATAAAGCATGTTTTACTAAAAATTTAAGTGTATAATTTTATAAAAATATATATTATAAAAATGATTTTAAAGACAAAAAAAGTCACACATAGAAAAAAAAATTTATTATTAATTAACATTAAAATGAACTAAACTAAAAATAAAGTTTATAGACAATCTTTTATAAAACTTATCTACTGTGTATCAGTAAAAATTTGTGTTTATAAAAATTTATTCTTTATTGTTATTACTTATAAAGGAATATTTAAAAAGCTTCTATTACTAAATAAATCATTTTATTTTACTATATACAATATATATAATTTAAAAAAAAAACTCATTTTTTACTCGGTGTTGTTCATATTTTGTAAAGTATAAATATTTTAGGGTAAAACATATACTTCAATATGTAATTTTATAATATAATGCACTTGTATATATATAATTTAATATTAATTACAAAATTGTTTAAATATTTATTTTTGTTTTAATCTACAGAATCTTAACTTTAATTAATAAGGACATAATTTTTTTGATAGCTTAAACAAAATTATATGTAATGTTTTTTAATATCTCAAATATAGTTATTTTTAAAAGTGCCCTCTTTATCATTGTATAGTATTGTTTATTGTAACTAATAACTATATAAGTTAATTAAAAATTGAAACTAACAAAATAAAAAAATTTAAAATATAAGAAAACCTGCACTAAATATTGATGATTAATTTTAATTATTTAAACCATTGTAAAACATATGACTTGTCATGTTAATTGTCATTATAACAATTACACAATTACAAATTTCTTTATAGAACAAGATCAGCTTTTTTTTAAGAGTTTTTACTATAAAAACAAAAAAATTAGCACCTAGTTTCAAGTACTTTTAAACTATAGTTATTAACAGTTTTGTTTTAGGCTTATTAAAAAAGGGTAATTAAGCCAGTATTTATGAATAATAGAGGCAGGTGTTATAACTTTAGTATTTAAAGACCAATTGAAATATAATGAATTTTTTTTTATAATAACTTAACTTTATTTTAGCTGCAATAAATAAAAATAGAAATTAAGTTTGCTTAATAAAGCCTAAAGTATAGAAATAAGTCATCTATTATAATTTTCTTTTTTAATCTTCAATTTTAATTTAGTAAAGCCATGTAAATATAATCCTTATAAAATTGTAAAGCTTTTTAGACTTCAAAAGAAGTTGACAAAAAATAACTGAAAGTAAGCACTTTTTAGTTACTAAAGTAAAGTGTGTTATACATTTTTATAGATTTATAATGTACTTTGTTATTAGTAATTAGTTCATATTTTGTATAAAGAGCCTCATTATTTAAATACAACATCTTTTAAAGCTATACAGTCTAAAAATTTGTCAAAAGAACAATCTTATCAGAGAAATAAACTTAGTTGTTTAATTCAGTATAAAAAAAAGTTAATTAATAGCTGTTTAAAGTACTTTAAGCCAAAGCCATAGTAGCAATTAAAAAAAGCATGACTTATAAAATTAATACTTATAAACATAACTATCAAATTTTTAAAGTGAGATAATTAAAACTTTAAATTTTTTTTGGCTGTTAAAGTTTTAGCTATAAAGCTTTTTTTTAAAATCTTTTAGATTGGAGTAGTAAAAAAAATTTACTTGGTTTTTATAAATTTTAAATTTAGAAAAAAATATAGACTGAAGTTATGCAATAATAAGCTAATTTTTTTTTAAAACTCAGTATATAATTATCCTCTAATATTCAAGATAGAATAAGATTACAGTAGCTTTTCTTAGAATAATGTTTTTTGCTTGCTTATGTAAATAAATTAGTTTATTGAATGTTATGAGCAAAGTAATATATTTTAATTTTATCTAATAAAAAAAGCCAAAATTTAGTGTAATTTATAAAATATTAAGCTGTTGAGTTTTAATCTAATCATGATGTTAAACATAAAAAGATGTAATTTATTTTTGGTTTTTAGTTGTTTATAAAATTATTATGTATTTATAAGATGTATTTCTTCCAAATAGAGACTTTTTTGTAAAAACATTAATGAAGTTTAATGTATTTTATATATTAAAAAATATTTTATTGACAAAATATCTAGTTTGTCAGGTGATCACAATCTGATCTTAAGTTAATTTTTTTTATTAATACTAAATGATCTGTTTGAAAATTTTTAATTGTTATTTTTGTTTTACATAACTAATTTTTTTATAAATTGACTTGAGCACCTATGCTAGCTATACAATAAAAGCTTAACTTGTAATATTTTTTTTTTCTTAGAAACAACTACTTTTTATTATAATCTGATATACTTTAAGGTCTTTAGTTTATGGTATAATTATAGTATAATGATTCTTTTAATTTAAACATAAATCTTATCTTTACTGGAAATTTTTTAATTTTTTTTTATCTGATGATCCATATGTTAAGTCTATCTTTTTGATACAATAAAAGTTACATTAAGTTTAATCTAGCTATTTTAATTAAAGATTAAAACGTTTATGATATAAAGATTATTTAATATGTAGATTTTAGTATAGTAAAGTTGTTTCTTGTCTGTTGCAATTTTTATTAATAAAGATTTAAGTATTAGTAATAGCTTTTTTCATTTTTTTTTATAAAAAGCCAGTTTGTTTGTTATTTACTAAATTACAAAAGGATATAAATAAGTTTACTAAAAATTTATTTTATTTTTTCTTATAAGTTTTAAACAATTATGAGAAATTTTTCCTTAATATTTTTCTAATTTATTAATATATATATATATATTTTAAAACACAGTGATACTTAGATCAATAGTTATAAATAAATTTTTTTGATAAAGCACTATTTAAAGATATTTAATTTAGCCATATTTCTATTTTAAAATTCTTTATTAAGTTATAAAATAGTTTTTATTTATCCTAAAGAAAAACTGGCTCTGTTAAGCTCTTAACGTTAACTTTTTAGCTTAAACAATTATATTATTTTACAAAGATGGTGATTTTTATCATTAAAGCAATTTAGTATATTATTCAATTTTTTTCATATAGTTTTAAATAACTATATTAATTTTTTAAATTAAAATTAGAATTTAAAAACAAAACTAAAACTTTTTTTTTAGGTATGACTTGATATTTTAATTTTAATATACTGTTTTTAACTTAAAGTTAATGTAATAAAATTTAATAATAATAAATTTTTGCCTAATTTTTCATTTATTAATAAAGTTCAAAAATAAAAAGGTTTTTTCTTTTATTTTATACAGAAATAATAAAAGAAAAAAAAAAACTAAGTATTAATTTGTAAAACTCGATATTATAAACATATCCAGTAATGGTGCTATTCAATACTAGAAATAATCTGTTCTTTATATTGTTTGTTAAACAAAAATATAATATAAAATCAAAAAACTAATTTTTGTTATATAGATTTGCTAACGGTAAAAATGCTTCAACCTGTCTTTCAGTAAATTTATCACATTTTATTGCTAAAAAATTAATTTTTTTAAATGTTAAAGTTTTATTTATTTGTTCAAAATTTGACTTTTCTGTAGATATATTTAAAAATCCACTTATGTTTTTGTTTTTAAAATTATCTTGACTATAGAGAATTTTTTTTTATATTGTACAAACTAGGCAGGTGTTTTTTAAAAAAAATTACAATTAAATCTTTACTATATTATATATGTCTTTTAATTAAAAAATTTCTTATAACCCTGTTTTGAAAAAAAATATACTACTATTTGTAGCAAGCATAAATGAATTTATTAGGTATATATTAGTTTTAACAATAAAGATAGAACCGAAATCTAAATTCATACAAAATGTTTTTAGTGTACAAAGCTTAAATTACATCATCTTAGTGTAGGTAGTTTTTTTACTTAAGTTATTAAAATAAAATTAATCTTACCATCTGTTATCACTTAATAAACTAAATTTTAGATTTTCTTGCAAATTTATATATTTAAAGTATTACTATATTATAAAATTACAAAAATTATATAAACCACTAATTTTCTATAAAGAGCTTAGTAAATTTAAAATTTTTTTTTTATTAGATTGAAATAAAATAAATTTAAAGAAAGTTATTGAATAATTTACAAAAGACCTTAAAATACCAATTTATATCTGATAAAATTCTATTAAATTGTTACAAAGTCATCTGCGTATATCTTTTCTGGTCTTAGACTCAAGTTAATTTATATTCTATCTTTATAAGATATATATAGATTGAAAACTAGGTAGTTTAAACTTAAATAATTTTGTTTTACTTCTTTTGGGATTATATATATATATTTTAGAGATAAGAAAGAATTTTATTTTATAATTTACTGTTATTAAAAGCAGGAAAAGTAGCAGCTTGTGACATATTTTAATGTGTTAAGCATATATATTTCAAGACATTTTAGACTATGATAAGATCAACATAATTTAATGTTTTTTTAATAATAGACATAATTACAAAATAATTCCGTTGTTACTTAAGATACCATTTAGTTATACTAATTTTATTTTTACTATTAAGAGCAAAGTTAAGTATCTGATTTACACTTTAGTTTTACTAATGTATTTCTTAAATAAAAATGTGTAATAATTTAATTAATTTTTTTTGACAAAATGTATTATGTGTTTTTTTATAGCTAAATAAAAAAATTAAAACTATAATAAACAATTAAACAGTGATTGGCTTTAGGTCAACAATTTGGATTTAAAAAATATAAAGAATCTTTTGCATTACTCATACATTATAGTAAAGTAATCTAAATTTAAGATACAAGTATTAAAAAAAAAATTAAGTATAACAAAAGAACAATTATTGTAAGTAGCAAAGTTGTAAATTATTGTTAAACATATGAAAAACTTTTACAGGTTCTATAGAGATATTAAAAAATACCTAAGAATATAATAAAGCTATAATTATTAAGCTTTTTTAAAGTGTTTGGCCAAAATGGATAAGGTAGCAGTTTTTTTGTTTATATATATTCTATAAATTTATCAAAATCTTAATATTATTTAAGGCTACGCACATATAAATGTCAAGTTATAATAATATTTAATTAATGCGCTACTATACTTATATTTTATATCTAAAACACAATTAAGATATTTAAAGGATGTTAGAATCAATTGCATAATTGCACATAAAATGCTTCTATATAAAATTTTACATAAATTGTGCTCATCATTAGCAGATCCTAATTAGTTATTTTCCCTTAAAACTCAATATTATTTGTACTAGAC
Organism: Agriotes lineatus; assembly: GCA_940337035.1. Lineage (NCBI taxonomy): Eukaryota > Metazoa > Arthropoda > Insecta > Coleoptera > Elateridae > Agriotes > Agriotes lineatus. The sequence goes on from CALNHX010011724.1 coordinate 13,998, forward strand.
CACCTAATGTATTTATGCCTATAATCAAATAAATATATATATTATAAAGCTACCTTTTATTATCCTTACTAAGCATCTTATTACATTATTAAGTTGCTTTCTAATATTTTTTTATGCACTCTTCTTTTAAAAACTCTTAATGTAATTTAAATTTGGATTGCTATGGTTTTGCAGTTTCTATATTATGTAATTAAAGTGATTTATAACAGCATTTTTTTTTTAACTGAAGATTTAACATATCTAATAAATTTAAAAAAAATAGTAATAATTTTTTTTAGTTTTCTTAATTTTTTCAATAGTATACAATAAATTTTACATAAGTCATAGGCAGACTATTTTTTAAAAGTAACAACTTAATTTATTATATAGCTGTAACATTAATACGTATTAGTATGCTTTGTCAGCATGACCTATGTTAATTAATATACTTTATTAAATAAATAAAATGATAGTTTAAACTTTAAAGGAGTATAAGTTTATATCTAGTAATATAAAATAGCTTTTTAAAAGCCTACAATATTAAATTTAAAAAAGATGTAAAGTATTTAGTTACATTAAAAATATAGATTTAATTTTTAACTATAAATAAGGCTTTGCTTATCTAAAATTTGTAAAAATGCTTTTATTTAAGGTTTATAAGTATTTTAGATAATGTCAATATACATACAAGAAAACTGTTATTTTTCTTGCTAAATTTTATAAATTTGTATAGTAAATTTACAATTATAATTGTTAATAAAGTTACTTTGTTTAGTCAGTATAGAAATTAAAATACTTTATAATGATTTTAGTTATCTTTATATTTAGACTTTTTTTAATAGACATAAATCTTAGTTAAAAAATGTTAGATTAATAAAATGTAAAAATTTTGTTAAGAAATCTTTTAACACATTTTTCATTATATGCTTTAATACTATACATGTTGTTTTATTAAAATTTAAAAGTAAGCTTAGAACTTTAAACTAAAGAATTACTGCATATAATAACAAAAAAAATCTTAAATTAGAAACAAAACAAAGTAGGAATTATATTTGTTTTGTTTAAAAATGTCTTTAATTTATATATACATATAAAAATTTTAAAATTAATATATAAAGAGGTAGAGATTTAACCTAAGATCTTTTATTAAAAAATTTTAAGGCTAAATAAAGATAAGGTATCATTCTAAAAATGATGAATTTTATATAATATGATGGGAAAAAAAATTAGCCTATACTAAGTACTTTTAAAAGATTTATATACCTTAAAAAAAATTATAAATCTTTTTGTGCTCTAAAAAATTAAAATTTTAAGATTTTTTAAAAATCTAAATATAATTTTTTTTTAATAATTATATAAATTTTACAAGTTTGTTATAATAAATTAGTCTTAGTTGTTTAAGGCTTACAATAAAAAAACTTATAAATTACTTAGTTGTTTTAAAAAAAAATTTAGATAGTACATGACTTAATTGCAAGTAGAATTTTTGCACTAATAAGTAAAATAACTTTACTTGTTGTAATTTTTTTTGGTATTTTATGTAAATTTTTTAGTTTTTTTTCCTTAGCTAAATATTTTAGATCCTTACAAATGATGAATAAGAAACTTTGTTACTTTTTTTTGTAAAAAATTTTTATGATAAAGGATATTTTTTAAAAGTAACCATTAAGGTAAGTAAATTCATATTTTGATATAATGAGATAAGTGACAAACAAAACATGTTTAAGCAAATGTTCTACCTTACTAATTTTGTTTAAAAAGTTTATTAAATGTAAGATGAAATATCAAAGAAGAAAAAAGGAATTAATATTCACATATGTATATTTTGGTAAAAGATTAATTAATAAACATTTAGATATAATAAAACAATATAAAGATCTTAATAATAATTAATACATTTAATTTTCGCAATTCAAAATGTGTATTGAGGAAAATTTTGATGTTTAAATAAATTTTTATATTATTAAAAATCATGAGAACAACAGATATTTATTTTTTTGTTAATGTAAATTAAAGCAATAGATAAAGTTAATCATAGTATATATATTGGGTAAAATAGTAGTTTATAGTACCTAAAATTGTACTGATATATATTGGGTAGGCACTACTATTTAAAAAATCTTTTATTCTATGACTAAATTAGTTTTTATTAAAAAAAGCTGATATAGTTATGTATTAGGTATAAATAGTTGACAATGATGCACTTTAAATAAAAATAAAAGTGAATTCCTTAAAAAAATAAGTCACTTATATTTTTTAATGAAAGTTTATACAAATGCAATCAATATATTTAATGTGATAACTAGTAAGATTATTCAATTTAAATTATTTAAAATTAAAGTTATGCAGATTTTTTCTAAAAATCACTTTTTAAAAAAAAAAAAAATTATAAAACACTGTTTTATTTGGAGATACATAAAAAATCTATCTTTTTGTTAATCTTGTTAAAAATTATATATAACACTGTGCCAATATTTTACATGTCTTTTAAGTTTATATGTATATGTTAGATAATTAATAAAATCGTTTTCATATACTGGATTTTTATTAAATTATAAAAAATAACAATTTTATGTATATATTAAACTTTAATTTTAATATATGTATCTTAAAAATTATCTGAAGCCTGAAATAAAGCTCTGTTAAGGTTTTTTAATTAAATAAAAACACATTAAGATATATTATAAAAATATGCAGATTATATTTAAAATTGGTTGACCAGAACTATCTTTTATGATTGTAGAAATTTTTTTTGTTTATAAGGTAATGTGCCTTATTGTTATGTTGAAATTAATAAAAAATTATATAAAAAATTTCTTATTAATTTATAAAAATCAGAAATAATTACAAAGCCTACAAGTTATATTTATAATTACAATAAATATAATAAAATCTTTATGGATGTCATAAAAATTATTTTGCTATACTTTACAAAAAAAATTATAATCTTCTTTAAGTAAAATAGTTACATATAAATTAAGTATTTTGTGTTTATTTAGTTAAACTATATTATAAAATTTTATAATTTTATTGTTTATCTTTATATATTTTACTACTAACAATTTTTACAAATGTTTTACAATATCTTAGATATAATATGACATAAAAACATATAAAAAAACAAAGATATAAGAAATATCTGTTAAGTTATTTTTTATTATGTTCTATCAGTTTTAGTATTTAAATATAGTAAAGATATAATTGTATTACAAGTAATTTATAATTGCTGATCTAGATGAGATTTGATATGTAGAATTACAAGAGTTAGAGTACAAAATATGGATTAGAAAATTAAAGTTTTAGAATTTGTCAAAACTTCAGTTTTAAAATATACTCTAACTTTATATCATAAAGCTTCATTTATATATATATTTAAGATTTATAATTAAAAAGTAGTACAACTGATAGAAAAAAGTAATGTTACGCTAAAGTTGCATTTTGCTAAAGCTTTACACATAAAAGAATAAGTTTTTGCCATCTGTATGACTTAAAAGTCATTAAACATGTTCACATTATATTAAAAAAGTATAATATAAAAAATTATAAAATATATGAAGCAACATCAACAAATATTATTTAAAATTAAGTTATTTATAAGTCTTACTCTATATAAAATAAATAGAGAAAGCATGTATGACAAAATTAATAAATAAAAAAAAAGAATCTAGGTTTAAAATTATATGTTTCTTAGAAAAAGATCAGATATAGCTATGAAACAGAAAATATTTAACATCTATACTTTGTTTAAATGATCTATAAGTCAACTAAGGTTGATGTTTACTAAAGTAAAAAGTTTTAAGATAAGAAATTGATAATATAATCCTTAGTCTTTTTTAAAATACATTATCTTTTCTTTTTTATAGATATAAAAAAAAAGTATATAAAAAGTATGCTTAAATTATTGTTGAAAATGTAGTTTTGTAAAGCTTTTTATCAGTAAATTTTATATAGCTAAACCAAAAAATTATTTTATATGCTTACAACTGTAAACATTAAACTAAAAATTAGAATAATAATTAAAACCAATGATATAGATAAATATAAGTTACATTAAATTCTCTGATAAAAGAAATAATTATGAGATTAATTTTTATAAATTTTTCAGAAAAATAATTTAAACTATTATAATAAGATATTGGAAAACAAACAAACAATGGACATGTAGGGTATAATTGCAACATGCTTTCTGGTATAGATTATTCAGTCAAAAGCTTTTTTGAGACTAAACAATATCTTTTGGTACTATTTATAACTAAAAACTTACTAAATAAAGATTTTAGTGTCTTGTTAGTAGCTAAAATGATACTAGACCTAAAGCAATTTAAATTTGGCTTTTTATATTTAAATAGATGGTTTTTATAGTTAGACTATTAGTAAAATAGTTTACCTAGACCATAATAAATTTTTTACTTACTCAGGTATGAGCTTAGATGTGTAAAACTATGACTCAGATCTTTTTACCTTTACTTTACAGCTTGATAGCTGATAAGGTTTGCTTAAACATTTATTTGGAGGCTTGATCAGCGTTTTAAGATCAGTTTCACTTATAAATCTATAATAAATGCTCTTTTATACTGCAATGGAAAATTATATTAAAGCACTTTAGTCTCTGGCTTTAATCTATTAATAATTGTTGATTTATATATCTCCTTTCTAAGAAAACCTAAATCTTAACGTATATTTAAATCTAATAACCTATATTTTAAAGATTATTTAGTTCCCTGGTGAGCATCTGATTTTCCTGTCTTGCAAGTTATTTATAATTGCAAAATTAACTTCTAATATAACTAAAATCTTAAGCATGATATAGCAGAATTTAAGTTGTTTAAAGTCAATTTTCACTTTTTCAAGTTTTGTGATATGATAATAAGTGTATGCAATTAATTGTATTAATCAGGCATAAAAAAAGGCTATATTGGTCTCATTAATGCTTAATCTTATAATTTGAGCTTTTCTTAAATAAGTTGCACAATTTATTTTTTTTATAGTATAAAAATGTCCCATTTTATTTAGTTTCATGCGGTATTTTTTTAAAATAAATTAGATAAATATGTCAATAACCAACTGTTTTTACAAGGTGCCATCAATCTGTTTAAGATAGTTAAGGTCTTCTTTAAAAAGTTTATCTTTTTGCAGTTTTTACATTATAATTAAGTGTGAACATTTTAGGTAGCTAAGGCTAACATAAAGAAAAAAATAAATATATGTAAAAGCTTCTGGCACTTTTGTATAAAAAGCATAAAGTGTAAGATAATTTTTCATTTACTGTGGCACTGAAATATAAAAGATTAAAATTTTTAATCTTTGTCAGAAAAAAATAATTATATTCAATCATAAGATAATTATTATCACTAGCTTCTATAAAAGTTGCAAGAGGTAGTAAAAGAGGGTAGATACCAATACATGTGCACATAACTCATAGACTTTATAATTAATGAACTACATCATTATGGCTAAGTTAAATATATATATATAATAGTAAATCAGCTTGTAAAGTGCATTAATTTTATAAAAAAAACAATAAAAAAAAGTCATGAAAGAGCTTTATTGAAAAGTTTTTAATGAACTATCTATTTATCAAATTTTAAAACCATTAGATGTTTATATATAAGCAAGTTCTCTTTGAATATATTTGTTAAGGTATTTGTTTTTTAATTTATTAACATTTAAAGTTAGCTAATTTTATAAGTATTTAAAAATATGTTTATTGCCTTGTAACATCTTATTGCATAATAATGGCATAAATTTATTATGAATGTGTACTTTAACCACATCAACTATTTACCTATCATTTGCATAATTTCTATAAGGGTTTTATCAACTAAGTCTGGGTAAAATAAAAAATGTAGTGAGCAGCTTTTTTTTCAAAAAAAGTTTTCCATTACAATTAGTTGTCTATATAACTACATTGTATATTTCAAATAATAAAGATAAGGGTTGTAAATCTATACATTAAATAAATTCACAAACATATGTTACTTATCTTCAAGTTAATTTAAAATATCTAATAAGTTAAAAAAGGTGATCTTTATATTCTATATTACGAATTTAAAGCTATTAATTAAGTCTAATGGCTTATTTTTAAAATAATAAGAAAAATTTAAAATAAGATTTTCATTAATTAAAAAAATTACAAAAAAAATATTTGAGCTTTTCACAACCATATAAATATCTAACTACATGTTGCTATTTATAAGGTGTAAAAAAAATACTAATATATATAAAAATTAAGATCAATTTTTTTACTATGTTATAAAGTTACAAAGACTAAAAATTTTGGCTAATTACAAAAATTTAATAAAAGATCTAATTTCTCAGTAACTACATTGATAAACAATTTAATTTCAATTTTTGATTGCAAATTTTGAAATGTTATATTCAGCACTTAATTTTTTTCTGTAAATTTTTTTTACTAACTTTTTTATTAAGCTCCTCAATCATGGTAGAAAATTGTTATTTGCCATCATGGCAATCAGGGCCAGATAATATAATTAGTATAAACATAAATCTTTTTTGAAAAATGTTTTTCTTTAATCAGTGCTCAAACTACTTAAATTCATTTTTATATCTATGTATAGTAATTTTTTAGTATATATAAATTTATAATCTAGAAATAGTTTTTGGTATTGACCACTTAAGTTTAACATAAAGTATAGAGGGTGTACTTGAAAAAGATTAATAGAAAAGTTAAAAAAATCTCTTAAATTAAAGAAAAACATAAAAAATTTATCTGAAGTCATGAAAATTTCTTTCTCAGCTAAAATGCTGTTTAAGTGTATAAAGTAAAAATTTACATTTTTTAGCTCTTTCCTTTGGCTTTTCCCAATGTATATTATAATTAAAACTCAATATTTTACTTGTGATGCATGCTTTTACAATAAAAGTAATAGTTTACACCACTTTGGGTTACAGCCAGTATGGCAGTGTCTCATTTTTATATCAGCTTTAGTTTAGCAGAGCTATTCTATCCAGATAAACTGTAATTATTATAATCTAAACAAAAAACACCTATTTTGAATAGAAAGATTGAAATTGATGCTGATAGCCTTAGCTCTTGGTTAAAAGTCAATCTAGACTTGTCAGCTAAGATCAGGGTGCAAAACTTAGCTGAATATAGTTTTTTTAACTTATTTAATCATTAAGAAAAAATTAGCATTAGCTTTACTCACTAATTTATGCAATCTAAAAAATTTGATATTCAAAAAAAATTTAAAATACATAAACTTTTCTTTTTAAAAATTTAGATTTTTGCTTTATCTAACTTGTTGTTAAATAACGAAATTGATAGAATTGCAAGAGTTTTATTAGCCACCTTATAAAAAACTAAAACTAATGTTGACCACTTTACTGACTTAATTTACAACATTGTTTGTTGCTGTTTTAAATTTATACTTCTCTAGTCTATAATTCCTTAAATTTAAGTTCTTAAAACCAGAAAAAACTTTATTTGTTTAGCATATAAGCTACATAATTTTTTTTGAAAAAGGTTATTTTTTCTTAACAAATATACTTAAAGCCCTATTATAGTAAAGATATTAGTAATTTTTACTTAAGCCAATTATACTTTAAACAAAAATTTTAAGAAAAGCATAACCTGATGTTTTTTATAAATGTTAGAGTCTAAGGTCTATATGTTTTAACTTATCTAAAATATAAGCAGAATATATTTTTTGTAAAAAATGGAAGTTGCCTTTACAATATAGTGTTATATAATTGAGTTACGATGGTTTTGTTTTTAGATAGCTATTTTTAGCTATTATAAAAAAAGATACTTTTACTATCCAGAACCTTTTTTATATATAGCACTTAGTCATTTAAGAAGATTAGCTAGCATATTTAAATTCTGATTTTTGATATTTTACTATAAAGAATATTTTTTTTTTATTTTATAGCTATATACTAATGTATTATTGAGCTGTTTTGTCTTAACAATAGTTTTATAAAATGTAATATGGCCTATATTAATCTTTTAATTGTTTAATAAAAATTTGTTAGTACATATCTAGATATCTAGTTCTTAGCATAAAGATTATTTGTTTTATATTAAAATATGATAAGTAGTAAGAAATTTTAAGCATTTATAGCTTTTGCTGTTGCTAAGGTATTTTTTTTACTACAATACCTTCTAAAAAATTTCAAATATAGTTTAAATTTTAAACAAATCTAAATATAAAAATATTTAGATTAGCATTAAAACAAAAAAAAAAAGCTAAATTCTTGTTTTTATCTTTCTTAGAATTTAGCTGTTTGTCAATAAAAAGTAAATATTAATAAAAAAAACTAACAACTGCAAGACTTAATCTGAAATAGATAAAAATAATGTAGTCTCGCTAGAAAGTGACATAAATTGATAAGTGATATTTGTAGTTGCATAATATTAAGATTTAAACCTATAAATTTAAAAACTGACTAGATTATAAAGAAAGAATATTTTTATATAAATACCTATCTGAATTCTAGCAAGTTAATTTATAAGAAAAGTGAAATTAATATTATGGCAAACAAAACGAAAAAATTTAGAAAAAAGATTTTTGCAATTGAGTGTACTTATGATATCTTCAAAGTGCAAGTTGTTATTTAAAAATATTACCGCCAGGCCTGAAAAACTAAAGAAGTTTTAAAGAACTTTCTATAGAAATTTTTTTAGCTAGCTTAAAATTATAAATATACTTTTGCAAGCAGATAAAACAGTATTATAGAAAAAAAAGAAAAGTAAAATAAAAAAAATACATAAGCATTAAATCAAATAACATCTATATCTAATTTTTAAAAGCTTTGAATTTAACTTATAAGATGCACTCTATATAAAGGGGCTAAATAATCTTAAAGACATATATAAAAGAAAGAAAAATTATAAAATGGAAAAAATTAATATAAAAGTAAGAAAAACTCATACTTAAAAATTATAATTCGTATAACTTAAATGACATATTGTAAAGTTTAAGTATTTTATAAGCTTAACTGAAAATAAAGCGTTTTTATGACTTACTAATCCAAGAACTATTTACTAACATGTTAAGTACAACAATATTAAGCTTTAAGACTCAGAAAACTATTCATAGTTTTAAAATAATCTAAAAAGATTATTAATATTAAGTGTTAAATTAAGATAGCTTATCCTTCTAATCACAAAGTAAGTTATGACTTATGCAAAACAAAAAAGAATATAAAAAAACTTAAAAAAATTAATGACTCTTGTAGCTATAAATATAAGGTTTTAGGTTGTTTTATAAAAATTAGTAGAAACAAATTTTGTTTATAACATAATTAAAGAAAAAAAATTAGCAGTGGGGTTGGTTACTACTAATAGTATAAATTTACTAACACAATTTATATATATCAAATATACTATAATAAAAAACTAGATAAGTACTTAATAAGGAAAGTATAAAATTACTTCCATTTACAATAAAACTTTCCCTGACTTATATATAGATATTACCAATTATGATTTATCATATAGTAAGTAGGTTTTTATCTTTAATAAATCTATTTGAAGTGATAAAATTAGATTTTACTAAAAAAAATTAAGGTTTTATATGAAGAAAAATATAAATTTATATTAATTTACTATTATAATAGCTTTGTTTTATATAATTTGTATGATGTATTATTTTAATTAATTTAGCTAAGTTTTAAAATGTCATATAATATTTAAAATTGTTTTTTTTGTATTTTTATAGTTCTTTATCAGAAAATTTAATGCAATACCAGGTGTATATTTTCTTTACAATTGATACTTTCTTATAGCCGGGATTTTTAACTTTTTCTCATAATTAAAAAAAAATAATTAGTTCTTAAACATGAGAAGAAAATTAGACATAAAGAACTAATATGAGAAGTTTATATATTATTCTTTAGATATATAGTAAGATTAAATTTCTCTAGATAAAAGATACAAGATGATACTACTTTTGCATATAGAGTTTTTTAATAAAAAAAAAAGCATAAGGCATTGATATAACTAGCTAAATATTTAAAATTAAAATTTTCATAAAATCATAAAAATAGATTAAGTAAACTTTCACTTATTATTTTCTTGTAGAATCATAAATGTTACATGTATAAAAAAGCATAATTCAGAAATTAATTGCACTTAAAAATAATGTCATATAACAAATAACATCTATTGATGAGGTCAGATCAAAAACTTAACAGTCAGTTGTAATTAATTCTTTTAGTATCTTTCTTAAAATGATTGGTTATAGAATTGATTTTTGTTTAAAAAACTAGGCTAAATTTATTGCAGCTATTTTTAAAAATTCAAATGACATATTAAATTTATTTTTTTAACAATAAAAGATTTAGATAGCCAAGATTTAATTAATACCTATTTAAAAAAAGATATAAGCCTAAAAATATATAAAATAATAAATTATACTGATTGTAGATATATAAATTTTTTTTGTTAATTAGAGATAGCTTTATGTAATAATAAAAATTAAAAAGTTTTTTTTAAAAATTGATAGTAATAAGCCTTATAGAAACAGCTAAAATTTATATATTTCATTAACAAAGATTTAAAAGACTTAAAGGTGAAGCTTTACTATAGAAAGCACAAAATTAGATAAAATTCATTTACTAACTTAGGGTGCTTGATTATTGTGCAAAACCTAAATTAAATTCTCTTTTTTATAAAAAGATTAATTCTTAAATGACCTTTTTTTTTTTGCTTTAATAGTTATTATACTAGTGTATTGACTAAATTAGTAAAAGTGTTATAATAACAATTATTTTATATGAACTTCTGCTAAGCTTTAAGAAAATATAAAGAATTTGTTATAATTAAACAAAGGCTTGTATCAAGTATCTAATATAAATTTTTAGTTCTTAAACAGTAATGCTTCTTAAGATATATAATATTGTTTCAACCACCTTTTTTACTATTTTCTTATATAAAAAATGGTAAGATTTTAATTTAAGTATTTATCTTTACTGAAAAATAGTATAAATAAAAGTTTTATCACTATATTTATACTTTCAATATGTTAAAAGTATCTGTTTTTATATAAAGGTTTTGCAAAAAAGTAATTAGATAAACAAAAAAATTTACAGAGTAATTTTTTAATATTAGATAAAGCTTTTACTAAACATAATTTTTTACAAGAAAAATTATTTAGCATCAATAAGCTTAAATTGTGTAATTCTTTTTGTATTAATTTATTTTGTAATATATAGATTCAATATAATAAATTGCACCAAAAAGTTTTTTTAAAATTTGCTTATCAATATAAAAAAAACTTTAATTTTGTAATGCAAACATAAAATTTAGTTCTAAAAAACAATTTATAGTAGTTTGATGCTATTTAAGTTGATTGAAAGATGCTCTTTATATAAAAAACAGTAGATATTGTAAGAAAATTTTAGTCTATTATTTTTAAAAAAAAATTTAGTTTTTATATAGTTTGAATTATTAACACTAAATTCAATACATATGTAAGAATGTTTATAATATATATGCAAATTTACTAGTACTTAGCTTTAAAGCATAAATCTATATGAATTCTTAGTTTTAGATAATTATTTATCATACAAAGCTATACAATCTTCTAAGGTCAAATTTTAGCTCAGACTAAAGATTTAAACTAAAAAAAAAAAATTAAAAAAAAAGCTCATTTTTAATTCTGTTTAGTAGAAAATAAACCTAGCCTAAGTGTATTTTTAAATAACTCTGAATCTATTATTGTTAATTTTTGACATTAATTCTGGCCTTTTGAAAATAATTCACTTTGAACAAAAAATGTGTTTATTTTTTAAGCTCTTGCACATTGCCAATCTAAAAAGTAAACTAGAAATACAATTAATTAAACCTATTTTTATACCATTATGTTGTTAGAAGGCAAGTTAATTGGCTTTTTATATTTGGTATCTGTTTTCTGGAACTCTTATCAAACTCAAAACTCTAACTCTGAGACTAAAAATTTTATAAAATTATTATATAAATTTTTAGCTAGAGGCTTATGGCTAGAAGTAAAAAAATTTAAAACTATAGAAAAGACAAATCATGCTTCACCTCCTAAAATTTTATCTAAAATAACAAAAAATTAGGTATAAAAAACTAAATTTGCTAAAAACTTGTCACAAAAAAATGTAATACAACTTTGTATACTAAGCATTATAGAAACTAAGGTTTTGTAAGTTTTCTTTAAAAATTATTAAAAAATGTGGGGCCTAATTAAAAAAGGCAATCTACGTGACTACAGGAGCTAGTATACAAATGGGTACAAAAAGTGAATTTGTTAGTTAACAGGTCATAATATAGATATATTAAATTTATAGTCTTATCAGGTACTTAATGTGCTAGGGCTTAAAATAAAAAATTTATAGAGCAGAAACTGAATTTTTCTATAAAAACAGGGGTAGTTTTAAAATTGTAATTTTGAAAAAGACTACTTTATATTTAAAAAATTAGATTTTTATATAAATTAAGATAGTATTAGTAAAAAATTTTACCATCTATATATTTTCTTTTAGTTACAGTATTGCAGGTAGCTAATACTAATATAGATACAAAAGTACAGAGCATATTACTAAGTGCTAAAAGATAGACTATGCAAAAAAAATTTAATGCATTGACTAAAATAAAAAGTAATAAAAATGTTAGGTTTAAATGAATAAGAAGTAAGAAAAAGTTTATTATTTATAGTGGACTAAGAGTTGTAAAGCAAAATATTAAGAATTCTGAAAGCTGCAATCATAGAGCTTAATAAACACTGATTTACTAAGCAATAAATTTTAGATTTACTCTGAAAACAGTAGTAAACTTAAATTGTTTTTAAGCATTTTTTTACTTAAATTTATATTTAGCCTTATAATTTCAGTCTTTGTAAGTTTAATTAAAAATATAATATTCTTGAATTTAAGCTTTTAAGACTTAAGTTTTTATATGTATATATAGTTTTATTTTTTGCACTACCAACTGATACAGTCTAAGACAAATTCAAAAGATACAATCAAAATTTATAAGATCTAGAACAGGCTTTTTATGATACAATTGATTTTCTTTTATGAAACTTTTTACACAAATTGATAATAAATCTATACTTTTACAGATCAAATATACAGTTGACTTTTTAATGGACAGTAGAATTATTTTTATTGATGATTTTTAGCTAAAACCATGTGATATCAATTAAATATACACTTAAATTAAGTACTTAAATTTATTATTTGAAAGATTAAAAAACAAAACCTTTGCTATAACTTATTATAAACTAAAATTTATCAAAAGGTCAGTATGCAATCTGCAATAATATTATATGGCTGCATTTTAAGTCAAATGATAATAAAAAGTAAATTTAATTTAAAGAGGCAAATTTATTGCTATTCTAGAAATTACAACAATAAGATAAGAGAAAGAAATTAATTTATAGAGTATTCTTATCATTATAAAAAATGATTTCAGAGTAAAGGATTGTCAAGTTTTGTTTAATACATATTAAAACTGGGACTAAACTGTATTTTTAATAAATTTCTGGTATAAAAATTCAATAAGGGCTGTTCACTATACAATTTTTAACAAAGTCTAGTATGAGATATATTTCCCTTATGGTTTGGTATAAAATATAATTGAAATGATCTTTTAATATAGTGAGAAAAAATAAGTTATATTTTATTTTTATCTATGTGGCATAAAATATGTGATTATATACCTTAAATTGTTGTGCATATTGCAAATTAGAATTCTAGTTAGTTTAATCCTTTATATTATAAAAAATGTCTCATAGATGTAGCTCTTTTAAAGCTAACTATTTACCAAAATTTCATTTATAGAATGTAAAACTAGAAGCTATAGGCTAGTGTTAATATAATTAAAAGTTAGACTTTTGATAAAAAATCAGTATTACAGTATAACATTTTTGATATAATTTAGGCTTTGTCTTAATAAAAATATCAATATAACTGCAAAATAAAGCTAATATAAAGTGCTCTACAATAATTTTACTTTACTTAACAGTCTAGATCATATATTACAATCTTAAAAACTTATAGTAATAAAAATTGCAAAGTGTTTGCTGATAAACTGAACTTTTTTTTTCTAAAAAAATTAAATTTTCTATTTTACGTATAGAATTTTATATATACTTTTCTTATATCTCTAACTTTCAGTTTTAATTAAAAAACAAAAATCAATTCCTTTAAAAAATAAATCTTACTTAAACACTTTAAAATTTATAGATTAAACATTTTAAAAAAATTATCTTTAAACTATATACTAATTTTTAAAATAATTTCTTACACAAAATAAGATTATAGCTCTTTACAATAGCTTTAAATAATTAACACCAGTAAAAATTAAAAAACAGCAAGGCTAGCACTTTTGTTGTTGCTCAAGCACCAATACTATTGTGCAATGTAGGTGACCATTTTTTCCTTGACAGCTTGTAATTTCAGATTAGTTTGCAAAACCTTGCAATTATTATGCTTATACAAAAAGAAAAACATCTGTTGGCTTCTTTTTTAGTTGTTTGACATCATTCTTGAAGCCAAATTCTAATAAATGAAAATTACAATATAAGCGTAAGTCAGGTAAGCACCAGGGCCAAGAAGGATCAAATTTATCCTTAGTCTATTCTGTTAAAAAGCATAAAAACAAAAAATAAATTTACCTAAATTTAATTAAGATAAGATAAAAATAAAAACCATAAAGTCACACCTTTAAATGAAGGGTCTAGCAGTGTGCACTTTAAATTACATCTGTATATATCAATAAAACACTAAGCTATAAAGAATTATATAACTTTAATTTAAAACAAATCTCCAATTCCCAAACCAAGTGGCTACACTTATAATAAATTTATAGTACTGAAGTGCCTAACATGTACACAAAATTGATAGCTATGATTTTACATTAATAGCTTACCAATTAGGACCTTCAAGCAGCAGAGAAGCTAGCATATGCTGACAAGGATCCAGCCAAGTTCACTTTTTTTACTTTTGTTGACAAATCAATGCTCAACACCTATTTTATACAACATTGATAAAGAAAACCAACTTTTCAGCCCTCTTAGATGACATGAACAAGCTTATTTAATAGTTAATGAGCATAAGCTTAACTTTTAAACTAATAGGGAGTTTATTAACAACTTTGACATAATCCAAGCAAACTTTTCTATAACAATGGTAGGGCATACTCCTTACATTCTATTAGCAAGGCTAGTCAACGCCAAAAGCTCAATTTGCTTTATGGTTAGCTCTATAAGCATTTTAGTATGACTAAAATATCTAGCTTGTACCTAAGCTTATCTGTTAGGGGTTTCACCGTTTTTTGCCAAATTTAAACTCATGTTCTGATTGAGTTGTCATAACCATAAGAGCATGTATACTTTTATAGCTTCACTTTGGCATTGCTAAATTGTGCTAGGCTGTAAAATTATTATAAATGTCTGTAATTATATAGTGCTATGATATAGATTAATTACTAGATACTAGAAGTTTCAGCATAATTTGCATCTCTAGTTAACCTAAATTTACTTTTTAAGAAAATAAATGAGAAGATGCCTGGATATAGATGTAGTCAACCTCTTACTGACATTAGTTAGGTTATAGATAAGAGATGCTTTCAGTTCTGCAATCTAAAAAATTACATCCCCAATTTTTTTATTTATAGAAATTAAATCAACTATGTACTTAGCCCAGGTGACCAAATAATAACCCTTAATCCTTAGCTAAATAAAAAGATTGTTTTAAAGGTTTACACTTTTATAAGCGCTAAGACTAGCAGTTAGTTTTTTTTATTGTAAATATAATTCATTAATTTCTTTTTCACCTCATCTAATGCTTAATCTCCAATTTAGATTTTATTTCATTATTATATAATTAACATAATGTAATAAAAAAAATAATAATATTCTACTCTTTATGTATGTAAAGCTAAATACTAGCGTCACTCTAATTGACTTTATGCTTTTTTTTAATGCTTAAAGCAATCTCTTTTGCTTTTTAGCTATTTTTACAATCAAGTTATCTTTATATTTGTAGCTATCTTTTTTGGTTTATAGTTGACTTTTCAAAAGTTGCTATCTTTATCAAGTCTATGGTAAGCTTTCTTCAAATATGTTAATTCTAAGCCTATTTTTTTAAAATATTTTAAGTCTTTAACAAAAGAGTGGGGTTAAAGTTTAATTTGTTTTTTAAAATTTTTATTCAT
>CALNHX010011725.1:0-30108 GCA_940337035.1 Agriotes lineatus
ACAAGCAAAAGGTAATGGCCTAGAAATACTCCCTATTTTTCAACAAAAACAATTTGAAAGGTGAAAGTAAACACCACCAATGTACAATAATAAAATCGCATTAACGGTTTTGTAGAATTAGACAAACAATAGACTGCTTTGTCAACTTGGTAGTAGACTTAACTAAAAAAATTATCAAATAGAAATGGATTAGCTATATGTTATCAACAGCTGTAGAAATCGGTGTGTAAGTTTTTCATGATTAGTAATTCTATTGGCGACGTTTGAAAAGCATTTTAGTTCCGCTGGTTTGATGCTGGCACAGTCCAATTTAGCTAGGGTCTGTAGAACATGTTTAAAAATCGATTTACCAGCTGTAAATGTAGTATTTCAAATCAGCAAGATATTTGTTTTTGAGAGGATCGTCCTCGTCGTCCTCCATTTCTAAATTTTAACCAAGCGCAGATGGTATGGAACTCAAAGTGTTGCGCTTAAGAACTGCATGTTGTTCTATAATGCTCATCCCCGTAGATTTGGGTAATGTAGCACACTTGTGATCTTTGAGCGCTTTCAAAATCTCGACTTTCGGAACTTTGATCAGCAAAAGTACCACCTTTTCATTTGGATCCTTTTGGTGTTTCTTGTTAATTTCCTCTCTGTAAAGTTGTACCATTTTATCCTTTTTTTTGCAGTTTTATCAAACAATTATATTGCCAACTTTACAATAATACAAATATGTAAAGTAAATTCACATTCTAAAAAAAATCTTAAACGCTACCAGAAATTGTTTGAAAAATTAAATATTTCGTTTCATACTCTTCAACTATAATCAAAATAATATACATATTTTCTTTGTTTGCTACAGACAGTGAATAGGGTGAATTCAAATGTTAGCAAATCTAATTTATTCATAACGGTGTCAAAGTAGAAGTGAGTGTGAGATTTTTAATGTTTTATGAATCATGTTTTCCAGTACAGCTACAAACAAGGTTTCATTCTTGGAGAGATGATATAAATTTTACCACTATGAGAATTATTTTGCTTATAGTAACATAGTTAAATATATTAAAGTGATTAATATTCTTATAAACCATGTTCAATGCCAAATTATATTCAAAAGTTATTTGACAATCGCAAAAATTTAACTAACAGATGAATCAGTTTAAAATAACATAGTAAACGCAGTTGTTTATATACCTACTTAGAAAACTTAGCAAGTGTATGAAATTGGTGAAGAAAAATGCTTTTACAAGTCGTAGTGTTGTTATTAATATTTAAAAAATTCAAGATAGCCGCCACGTCCAACATGTAAGACACCTAAAAATGCATAAGCTACTTTAATATGTACTTCAGACTACCTTCGGTAACCCACTGAATTTTCAGCAACATCTCAAACACCAGATAAAGGAAGATCGATACATAGACTAAATTACGGATTAATATTATTTCACGTCATTATAATAGAACATTTGTAACTAGTTTATTGTGCTGAAAGATTAGTTGACTATTGGTTTTCGATAAGATACATTTTGTTCAAATTAATTTAGATGGAATATAAATTCACAGAATAAGTAATTATTCCAATATTATATATTAATAGCCAATAAATAATAATACGCACAAATAAGATTCTAGAAAATGTTTATTGAAATAGGTCTAATCAAAATCTCACTCAGTTGCTTGTGGTAGTAGCCAAAAATTAAGTTTGTATCGTGTCAGACGCTTCGACTATTAATAACTCTGACCTGCTACATCTCAAACTCCTCAATGACGGGCAGCATATTTTGCAGTCAAATTTTTTCTATATTAAAAAGTGTCTTGTTAGTTATTCCTACTGTTAATATATCTCCAATGGATTGTTTTAAACCCAAGTTGTTTTTCTGACAGTTTTTGTATCGATCCAAATTTCAATACAGTAGAAAAACTGCTAGGTAGAAAATATAAATTTAATATCAGTATTAAATTGACCATTTTAAATGAGGCTACTAGCTAAAAGCTCCTTGTTTACGCCAGCACAAGATACGTCAATAGCCATTAAAGTATAAATATGCTGATTTTGTGGCGTTTTATTGTATGTGTTTAGCTTTAAAAGACAAACATGTTAGTTATTTTCATCACATTCTGTAATTAACGTTCAATTTTTAAGATAAAATATATCGTAATTGAAAATAAAGCCATATGTTGGTGGGCCAGGAGCTTCTTGATGCAAGAGTCACGAGTCATGCCCAGTGTTAACAAATAAATTCAAATTAAAATAATAATTAACCGCAATATATATTACAGTTAGTCACAATGTTTACCTGTTTGTCAAATAACTTTTGAAATACCCCCCATATTCAAAACGTTCAGTAGGATAGAAATCAGCTTGGTATATGCGCTAATCCAACTGGCACAATAGTTCCCCAACAAATAGAATAGCCATATTTATTATTCACCCAAAGATGACGTGTATAGCTGGACTATTGGTTGTATTAAAGCTGTGTTTTTATTAATACGTATCATTGCAAAATAATGCGAGTTATAAATTTGTATGAAAGCACAAAACTTGCTAATTGCAACTATAATGCAACTGTAATGTTTTGCAAATATGTTTTAAATTATTGACTTCGAAAGTGTTATTATTATACAGTTCACAGTTATAATTAGTGTTAATTGCATTTTAAACAATTACTGATTTCAGTATTACTTCTCTTGTTGTATTAAATTGGCCTTTGCTTTTAGGCAACGATATTTGTGATATTTATTATTATTATTTATTACTTAATGTTAATCTGTGTAGTAACAAATAATGTATTGAATCTCAAAGCAAAAGTAGAATTAATGAGCGACAAAAAGCACAATTTGTTTCAAGAGATTTTGAAGCCAATAATTCTACTTTCGTTAAAATTCTGTACTAAGTTTTATATTACTAGTGTAATAAGTTCTATCATTGAGTCTCGGTGTTTGCAAATCCTTCATCAAGTATAATAACTTTCGGTTAACATCAAAACAAACAAAAATACCCGCTGATTTCAATAAAGCTGCTCAATATAGTGGTATTAAGTTGTAAGGATTATGGCAGCTAACTATTATGATAATGTTATCTCTAGGAAACAAATTCGCACCTAGTCATAATATTTAAATATCATACGACCACTTAAAAAAATGTCAATATATTTGTATAGAAATCACAATAAATAAATAACCGAATGATACAACAGTTTTTTCTTGCTCTTACGTCACTAAATTCATTAGTTTTCTAAGGTTGCTTTCTGCAGTTTTCATATGAGGATCTATTTGCAGGGACTTCCTGTACATTTCTATTGCTTTTTGAGATTGCCTCCAACGATGATATAAAACACCTGAAACATTTTTAATAGAATAAATATATAATGGAAAAATAAGGCAGAACCAAACAAAGGAAATACACTGAACGGCAAAAAAGTAGGACACTTAATATTTTCATAATTTTGAAACGGTCTGAGACACTAGCAGTAAATTATTAATTTTAAACAATAATGCAGTAACAGTAAAACATAAAAAACAACAAATTCAAGATGTTAATCAACATAAACAAGTATCAATAAATAAATGTGTTAAATTGGACTACTCTAAAATTAACACTAATCGGATAAATTACCCTGGTCGAAGATTAATATCCATGCTTTTTACATTACGAGAGGAGGAGCGAATTCTTTAAAATTCTCGAATAATGTAGAAAGCAGATAACGTTACGTATATCGTAACATGGTTTATTTTATCCTAAAATACTAATCTTTTTCAAAAAAAGAGGAAAAATCGTTATTAATGACACTTACCACAGCGAGACATATAACTGCTATGGCTGTGGTCGTATCACTAGTAAGATAAAAACCATAAGTCACTCAATACTGTATTGTTGGTAGCACTGTCAGGTTATGTTAAATTCAAGATTAGCAGGTTAAGTTTTTGCATCAGTCTGTGTCAAATAACGAACAAAACCTAACCTACTAACATTGAATTTGACATAGACTGACAGTGCCGCCAACAATTCACGTCAGTACTGCCAACATGTAATTAAATGCTAATAAAGTATCAGTATGTTATTTTCCTTAACAACACTAGTGCTGTTAAATGCATCTTAAGGCAATGTATATATTATACAAGAAGAGTGCGGTAATATTCATTACCGCACTGAGTGTGGTAATATCTATTATTACCGCACTGAGTGCGGTAATATCCATTACCGCACTCAGTGCTGTAATGAAGCTCTTAACGACACTAGAATTAATTTGCTTAAGAGTCTATAACAACACAGATGAAGATAAAACAATAACTTTACAAAATATGCACATATAGGGCATTTAGTAACACAAAAACATTTAATTCTTTTTGAAGTTGTCATTTGTATATAACTTTTGTACTAGGGATTCTGCATTTTGTTTTGCAAAGGTTTCCACACCTATAAAGGCAGATTTGAATTTAAAAATAACAATTATTATTTCTCATTGTCAGTGTCAAAGTAGACATTTTTCTAGAAATTTTCAAGAGTAATACCACAAAAGGTGAAAATTTTTTGAGAATTTTTTTGTTCACATGCAAATTATTGCGTTTAAATTTCTCGAAACCAAAACTGCGTTAAAAATTCCGCGAGACCGCAGGTTGAGTGGAATTTGAGCAGTTTTTGTTGAGAGAAATTTGCAATAATTTGCATGTTGACGAAAAAAATTCTCTTAAAAAATTTTGTCTTGAGTGGTATTTGGAAAGATTATTCAACAATATGGGTAGATGACTTTTACCGTGTTCGACAGCACACATTTTTAACATTTTCCACTATTCATTTTATACTGGAGCTCCCAACACGATTATTATGAGTTTTTAGAAAGACGCTGATTTGCAAACTTTAACTTTGACGTTTTGGTGAAATGTCAGTCAAAGGCTACTCACTAAATCGAAATCATTGAAAACAATTGGGCTCGCCTGAAAACACTGTGACATTAGGTGTTTTCAATGACAGTCAATTTTGATTGGCCGTTTCTGACAAATTGAACAATTTTCATTGGTTTGTTCATTATAGTGTTGAATAATCACCTAAACTTATAAAATTTAATAAAAAATACCTATGAATAAACGCTACGTCAATAGTATCCAATACAGTATTTGCATAATATCCTTAAAGGTAGTTATTTACAACATTTATGACAGATGGAAGTTTAGCGCCGACGCGATTCCCGTATACCTGCGGTTCCGTCGCATAAGTAAATTTACACTGGTTTTGGGTAAAATATAGTATCAATAAGTGTAGTGCAGTGTTAATTAACAAAGTGTACGGTGGAATCATTAGCAAATAAAGTTTTAGTGATTCAAGAAGGTGTAGAAAAGGAATCAGAAAAGTTTAGACAACACGGGGAATAGGTTAGGTTAATAAGATCGCCTGGCCAGGGCAAGGTTAACGGCCCGTGATTAGCCACGCGGCAAAGTAAAAACAGATAAAGTTAACAACCAAACAAGCTCGAGTAATCTGTAAAATAAATAAATATGGAAAAAGTAATGGACGAAATAAAGAAGAAATTGGAAGCTTTAAGTAAATTAACGGATACTTCCGTTCGTATAGAGAGTAAACTGGACGGAATTCAGGAGGAATTGAATAGAATTAAAGTAGAGAATAATAAATTGAAGGCAGAAAACAAAAAACTCAAGGAACTATTGGGAAATCAAGAAGTAAGATTGGATTTAGTGGAAAAAGAACAACGTAAACGGAAATTAATTATTCACGGAATGAATGAGGAAAGAAGTGAAGTAGATATGCAGCTAAAAGAAGGGGTTAGAAGTGTTTTAAGGGACATAGGAGTTAATATTATCATGGAAGACGAGGTACAAGAAATTCACAGAATAGGAAAGAGATCAGGAACGGGTAATAGACCAATATTAATAGAGCTTAAACAATGGAATAAAAAGATAGAAATTCTGAAAGCTGCGAAACAACTTAAAAATACTAAAATGTACATAACAGAGGATTTTTCAAAAAAGGTAAGAGAACAAAGGAAAATATTAGCAGAATATTTGGTGAAAGCAAGGGAACAGGATGCAGAAGCATTTTTAATTTACAATAAACTAATCGTCAATGGTGAATTTTTTACGGTAGAGCAACTGCAGAGCACCGAAGGGGAACAAAAGTGGACTGTGGATGATGACGATGAGAGAAAGAAAGGAAGAACGTTTAGTGAACTTTCACCTAGGACGGCGGAGGAGAACCCGCCAAGAAAATGGCAATTATGATGCGACATCCAAAAAAGTAGCAGTAAAACAAATAAGCAGCAAAAATATTGATAACTTAGGCTATGAAACTGGTTTAACGAGTAGGATCTGTGGAAGGAGAAAAACAATTAATAAGATAAATTCAAGAAAGGAAGCAGAATGGAGTATAGGAACATGGAATACCAGAAGTCTACATGATAAAGAAAATGAATTGATTGAAGAGTTTGAGAAGAGTAGGTTACGAATGGTGATGTTGACAGAGACGAAAAAGAAGGGGACGGGCTATGAAATATGGGAAGGAGGGCACACGTTCTTATACAGTGGGGTTGAACCAACAATACGGGCACAAGCGGGTGTAGGATGTTTAATACTTAAAGATTTTATAGAGCGCATTGAATCATGGAATTACATGTGAGAAAGGTTAATGAGCATAGATTTTAAAGGAAAAGATCAGGAAGTATACACATTGCTAGCAGTTTACGAACCAAACGAGGACGAGAAGAAGGAAATAAAGGACAGATTCTGGGAACAACTACAAACAGAAGTAGAAACTAGCAAGAATGAAATTATAATTACCGGGGATCTAAATGGTAGGGTAGGAAACAAGGAAGAAACGTCCGGGAAAAACGGTGGGAAGATTCGGTGAAGTGGTGAAAAATAATAATGGACAAAGAATAATAGACTTCTGCATTTTAAATAATCTAAAGCCGCGTCCACATTAATAAATATTTACGTTGTGCGTTGTATTTGACGCAAATTTGTGCGTGTGCGTTGAAATTAATGTAGATGTGGACGGTTCGCCGAACACAAACGCACACAAATATTTTCGTGACGAACGACGCACGCTATCCATCGCCCCGTCGGTTTTTATTTGAACTTCAAAGAGATTTGCGGCGCAACGTTGTGCTGATGTAGACGTATGTTGGTAGTGCATATATGTGTTCGCATTGTTTTCATTTTAATTTATTTTTAGGAATGAACTTTCTAACTTGTAGAGGGAAATTATTAATTAACCATGCCTTATTACCTCATTATTAGTAAAAAAGAAATATGGGGCCGTTATTATAATGCACCATTTAATTAGAAAAAAATAAAATAAACTCAATAATAAGAAAGACGTTACTAGATGACACAACTTTATCAATATAAAATGGCAGTAGCGGCTTGTTAACGGCATTAACAATTGATGAAAGCACAGTACAATTCCGCAACGTTCTTCTATGTCATCAGGGGATTTTAAAATTCTCATTAATATGATTGGGCCAAAAATCAAGAGAATAGATTCAAAATGCCATTGATGTTTAGGATTCCACAACAATGTATGCTTCTGGTACTCTTGAATAAATGCCAATGCATCTTCGTTGTTCCATTCCATCTTCTGTTATTACTCTTTATTTCCAAAAATGTTGCAAATATAATTAAACTTACTAATAATAAGAGAATGCACAATGCGCCGCGCTGCAAATCGACGAACAGGCGGATCACCGAGACACAACGCACAACACAAATTTGTGCGTCGAAAAATGATGCCCCTCCATTAAATTTGCGTCGAAAATAAGTGCGCTACATTTTGACATACAACACACAACGTAAATATTTATTAATGTGTACGCGGCTTAAGGGTTATGAATACATGGATTCAACACAAGACATTCATAGATACACAAAAATCGATTATTGACTTGTTTATAGTAGGTAAGGACATGAGAAGCCAGATTAAAGATGTCAGAGTGGAAAGGGGGCACAAAATTGGTAGTGACCATTTTTTAGTGGTAGCAAAACTTAAAATAAAGGCAGCAGAGCTGGAAAAATCTAAAAAACCCGTGAAGAAAACGTTTACAAGTATAAGGAGTTATACACTGCAAGATAAACAAGTCCGAGCAAAATATGCAGGTAAAATTGCAGAAGAATTTAACAAGATTGATGATAATTTATGGTGGGGAAATATGAATGAGTTATGGAACAAATTCAAGGAGATAATAATCAAAACTGCACAAGAAACATGTGGAAAATACAAATACGATAACAGCAGAAAACAGACACAATGGTGGAATGAGAATATCAGAACAGAAGTTAAACAGAAGAAGGATTTATAGAAAAAGTATTTAGCGACAAAAGAAGGATGGGATTACCAATTATATAAAGATCAAAGATTAAGAGTTAAAAATTTAAAAGAACAGGAAAAAAGCAAGGCGTGGGAGCAATTCGGAAATAAAATGGAAAATTTGGGAGCGGGAAACTCAAAAATGCTGTATAGAGTGCTTAAGGGAATGAGTAAAAAGAAGCAGGAGGATCTTCAATGGGTTAAAGACAAGGAAGGGAAGGTGCTCATGAATGTAGAGGATATTAAAAACAGATGGTATGACTATTTTGTAGAGTTGTCCGATGAGGAGGAGGACGTGAATGGACAAGAAATAAAAGGGGAACAGGAGCATACCGATGGCACACCTCCAATAAGTCTGGAAGTTCAACAAGCCATTAAGAAGCTTGAAATAGGAAAAGCCGCGGGCCCAGATAATATCAAACCAGAAATGGTTAAATACATGGGTAATGAAGGGATAAAATGGTTACATGAGATAATGAATTGGGTGTGGAAGGCAAAGAAAATCCCAGATGATTGGCAAATTGCAATAATCATACCGTTACACAAAAAAGGTGATAAGATGTGTTGTGAAAATTTTAGAAGAATTTCGTTACTGAGTGTTATTTGTAAAATTGACGAACATATATTAGAGCAAAGACTGAGGCCGGATATTGAACAAACACTTGGAGGTACACAAGCTGGATTCAGGCCGGGCAGGAATACACACAACTGGATTTTCAGCCTTCGGCAGATAAGTGAGAAACTGCTGGCACACAACGATAAAATATATATTTGTGCAATTGATATGCTTAAAGCCTTTGATAATTTAACAAGAGGTAATATTTGGGAGATACTGAACAGAAGAGGAATCCACGAAGAATTAGTAGCAGAAATCCGAAGTCTTTACTCCAAAACAAGGAATATCGTAAGGGTAGGAACCAATATCACGAAAGAGTTCTCAACATTTAAAGGCGTACGCCAAGGGAGCATATTAAGCCCGTTATTATTTATAACTGTTATGGACGAAATTGCACGAAAGGTAGAGACAAAAATAAAGGGAGTTACAGTTGGATATAAGGATTTGAAACCAGTGGTAGTTAAAGAATTTCTGTATGCAGATGACCTAATTTTATTTGTAAGCTCGAAAGAAAATCTACAGAAAAATTTAGAAATTTGGAAAACAGCTTTGCAAAATTTCGGGTTGGAAATCAACATATCAAAAACAGAAGTAATGGTAATATCCAAACAATATGAAGAGGTAGAAGTAACGCTAAATGAAAACAGAATACAACAATCACAACAAATAAAATACTTAGGTGCATTTCTCGAAGAAGACGGGGGCTTACAAAGCGAAATAAATAACAGTATTGCCGCAGCGAATAAGTTATATTATGCACTAAATAGATCATTTATAGGAAGGAAAGAAATATCACGGAAGACTAAAATTAAGATTTTTAAAACAGTGTTTATGCCGGTGCTAATGTATGGCTGCGAAGCATGGGTGTTAAGTGATTCCTTCAAGAGCAAGATTCAGGCATGTGAAATGCGATATTTGACAAGAGTCATAGGGGTTACCAGAAGAGATAGGATGCGTAACGAAGAAATACGACAGACTTTGGAGGTAGAATCAGTGCTAACTACTATTGATAGGAGACAGTTTGATTGGTTAGGGCATATTACGAGAATGCCAGAACAGAGAGTGACAAAACAAATATGGAAGATGGGTGTAATAGGCAAGAAATGGAGAGGAAGGCCGAGGAAGAGTTAAAGGAACTAGTGGAGCATATTATAAGGAATGGAGGCAGTAATTGGAACACGGCAATGAAAACTGCACTAAATCGGAAAGAATGGAAAACATTTGTGGCTATAGCCACAACCCCTCGACACTGAAAAGTAGAAGAGGGTCGCCGATAAGTAAGTAAGTATGACAGATGGTAAGTAAATGTCACATCCTTAACCTATTTCTTTTAGTCACTTTTTGGAAGTACATTCCTAGACAAAGATGAATTATGGAAGTGCACTTTTGAAATTTTCTAAATCAAATGCCACTTTGTGTTTTGGTGTTTACTGAACAGACCACATTTTTGTTAAAATTTAAAGGAATTTCTGATTAAATATCAAAGTGAAGACAAACTAGTGTATTATGTTAAATTGGAGTAGCAAATAAGCATTTTAAAGGCACAT
Source organism: Agriotes lineatus (assembly GCA_940337035.1). Classification (NCBI taxonomy): domain Eukaryota; kingdom Metazoa; phylum Arthropoda; class Insecta; order Coleoptera; family Elateridae; genus Agriotes; species Agriotes lineatus. The sequence continues at coordinate 10,463 of CALNHX010011725.1, forward strand.
TATCCGTTTATTTCTAAGATAACTTAAAAACCTAACTGTCCCACTTTTTTGTCTTTCAATGTATATGATCTAAACGTGGGTACAGGACCAGGATTGAAGAAAGGTTAATAAACTTTACTATCAACCATAGGACTAATAACAAATATTTTCTACAAAAGAAGAGAAGGAACCGGATGGGCATGTATAGCACCAAAAGATATCCACAGCAACACTATTGTTTTTATATTAACAAGCAACAGAAAAATCATAGCGCACCCTTCAGTATTGAGCAAAAAGCCATTTCATCCTAAATGTAAACCAAAATTCTCTGAAAACCAGCAGTGAGTGGAAAAGGGAAGAGAAAATTGAGAAACCTTTCTATGTCTGCATTATGAATGTATTGATGAACAAAAACGCATTCGAATAAAACAATGGTGTAAAAGTAAACCAAGAAATAAAAACAACAAAAATAGTAATTTATTATACAAGACGATAAAGTTAAATTTTATTCACGAGTGAATCGTTTAGCGTCAAACCATTAATAGTGGATAGTAATAACTTTATCGTCGTGTACAATACAATAGTATATTATGTTATTAGGAGCAAAAGTTATATTTTATGTGGCGAGGCTGGACGGATTATCTGCCGAGCTTGGGAGGCAGATAAGTACAGCCGAGCCACATAAAGATACTTTTGCTCCGAATAACATATAGTATTTTTTCTTCAAACGTTTTTATAACAAATTATTTACAACTTTGTGAACAAAATTCGAAGAAAATTACTTGATCTCGTCAGCGGCAGATAATATTATCTGCCGCTGACGAGCGGCAGATAAAGTTGTCAGCGGCAGATAATAACTTTATCTGCCGCTGACGAGCGGCAGATAAAGTCGTCAGCGGCAGATAATAACTTTATCTGCCGCTCGTCAGCGGCAGATAATATTATCTGCGGCTTGGCAATAAAGTGACAGTTTAGCATCATCAATCCAGCAGTATAATGCCATATTTTACTGCTGTTTGAAGAAAAAATTTTTTTCTATAGCAAGAAGTTTAACAATTTAAAAACAAAATAAGGAAAGTGAATCACATTTTAAAATCTCAGTAGCTAGATTGGGTTGCTAGGATAATACGAAGCTATAATAATATAAATAAAAGTTATAAAATTAAATTACTCTATCTATCCTAACGCGAGGATTAATCCATCCCTAGTAAGCGAATTTAGGAAACTTCGAAAGAAGTGGCCAAAACCGTTTAAGGTTGTTGAGCCAAGCAAGAAGCAAGATGCTATATGTCTTCTCCAGGGCTTTTGTTGTTCATTTGTTGAAAAATTCTCTTCATGTCCGCTTCCCTTGGTCCGTCAATTTCTTCCAAATCTTGAAAATTCTTCGCATTAGTATTATCTTTCTTTGTTTCCTCTCCCTCATATAATTCTCTGCTTTCTATTCCTTCGGTCTGTTCATCTTTTCCATTTAGAAGTCATTAAAATATCTCTCTATCTTGCTATTTCTTTTTCTCTCTGCAGAACACCACATCACATTGGCCATTTTACCTGATTTTGCCTTTTTAATTGTTTGGTAAAAATTTCCTACTTTGGTATTACTAAAAATCTCTTCTATCTTTTTGATTTTCTCCTCGTTTTCTCTTTGTCCCTGCTTTTTGGTAGTGCTTAAACTGGTTTTTTTATTGAGTTCTCAATTCTTTTCCATTCTGCATTACCGATTTTTCTGTTATCATTTAAGTGTCTTAGTATGCTGAGTCTTGTATTTCTTGTTTCTGTAGATTACTGAGGTTATGTTTGGTGGTTCAAGAACCACCATTGCATTGTTTCCCAATTTTAAATCTTGCTTCATTTTTACTTTTGATTAAGTAATGGTTAGTCTGTATCTGCCCCTCGACACATTTCAATATCTGTGATACGGTTAGCACATTGTTTTTCTATTATTGCATGATCTATCTCTTGTTTGGTGTACTACATGTAATCTTTTTTCTTAATTTGTGTGCTCACTACCATATTTTTTCCCAAACTTGATTAATGTAGATCTATCGTCGTAAGAATAATGTCATATTTGTTTTAAAGACTTTAGAAATGAGATGTGTACTCTTTTGTTGTTAAGAAAACCACTTGTGGCTAATACCAATCAAATACATTTTTCACTATTTCCAACAATTACAGCCCAATTTAAACTGCACCAAACATATTTAAAAACTAAAGATTTGGCCTTTAAAATTAATATATTTATAAGTAGAAATATCCACGGCCTCCTTTTGTAGTCTGTTATTTATGATGCACGATAGTATTTTGTATGACGTATTCAAAAGAGAAATGGGTCTGTAATTCTTCAATAGCTGTTGGTGTCCTTTTTTATGAATGGGGTATATAGCTGACACTAGCCATTCGTTGGGTAGTTGCTTCATATCCCAAATTTCCAGGATGAGTATGCATTTTGATGACTACAAAAGGAGCTTCAAAAAGAATAGATCAGTAATAGATCATATCTTCGTTCTAAGGCAAATATAAGAAAAGTGTGACAATAAGAACAGAAATCTGTATGCATTGTTCATAGATTTCAGACAAGCCTTTGATAGCATCAAAAGAGAAGCAATATATGCAGAATGCAGAATTTAGGCTTTAAGAAAGAATTAATTGACCTGGTTAAAATGACGCTACGAAATACGGTCAGCAAAGTAAGGATAGCAGGCCACCACTCCACAGAATTCCCAACCAATCGAGGTCTAAAGCAAGGCGATGCAATTTCGACGATCCTGTTTAATATAGTAATGGAAAACGTGCTCCGAGAAAATAGAATAAATACAAATATTAACATCCTAAATAACGCATACCAATGTTTGGCATACGCTGACGACGTTGTGCTAATCGCCAGGACAAAGGAGGAACTGAAATCACTATTAAGAAAATTGGAGATGGAAGTAAAGCAGATCTGATTATAAATGAAAAAAAGTCCCTATATACAATACTAGGAAAAACCGTACAAGGAACCCTTAAAATTGCAAAATGAGACGCTAGACAAAACCTACGAGTTCGCAGTGGTTGAAAGTGTAGTGTATCTAGGTGTAGAGATCTCTAGTGACGGGAGCTTGAACAGTGAAATCAAAAAACGGATAGCGGCCGGGTCGAGATGTGCGGGCATTACACAAAGTATTAAGTGACAAAAAATCTCAAGATTCCTAAAAGAAAAAGTGTACAGAACAGTAGTAACACCGGTGGTGACTTTCGGGAGTGAGACGTGGACATTAACGAAGGAAAATATGAACAAGCTAGTACTAGTATGTGAACGAAAAATTCTGAGGAAAATTTACGGAGGAAGATGGCACATGGAGGAAGCGCACTAACAACGAACTTATGAACATCTATCATGCTCCGGATATAGTTGCAACAGTCAAACAGAGCAGACTACGATGGCTGGGGCATGTAGTGAGAACAGAGGAGGGGGGATTGCTAAAAACAATTTTCAAGATGGAACCTGAAGGAAGAAAAAGAAGAGGGCGACCTAGCTGGAACGTAGAAGTACAACAAGATCTGATAGAGATGGGTATAACCGACTGGGAAAATAGTGCCAGAGACAGAAAAGATTGGAGAAGAATACAAGCCATAGGCCTACAGGCCTCAAGTGCTGATTTATTATTATTATAAGTAGAAAACCTGGAAAGAGAAAAAGCAAATTTAGCTATGAAACACAAATGTACAGAACTTTCTGTCAAAGTAATTTTTAAAACTTGAAATAGCTTTGCATCGTGTTTTAGCCATCTCAAGACAATGGCATTTGAAATTGCAACAATTTTTAGGTTCACTTATTGTTGTTAGAAAATGTTTTCAAACATGAATATAATCAAAAGCACGCTGAGGAGTCAACTTAACAACGTAATCCTCGAAACCTGCTTGAAAGTGAAGACTTATAAATACTCCCCAAACTTGGAATAATTGTGTGGACACGCAATGTCAGAAGGCACATTAATTTTGTACTTTTTTGAAAAGAATATTATATTTTTTCTATAGCAAATGTTCAAGTGTGCTTTAATCGACTCAAAACAAAAGGTCAAGTTTTACTTTAACAGCACGGGTAGATAAAGTAGCACTTTAACATCAAGGATAGATAAAGTAATTTAATTTTATAACTTTTATTTATATTATTATAGCTTCGTATTATCCTAGCAACCCAATCTAGCTACTGAGATTTTAAAATGTGATTCACTTTCCTTATTTTGTTTTTAAATTGTTAAACTTCTTGCTATAGAAAAAAATTTTTTCTTCAAACAGCAGTAAAATATGGCATTATACTGCTGGATTGATGATGCTAAACTGTCACTTTATTGCCAAGCCGCAGATAATATTATCTGCCGCTGACGAGCGGCAGATAAAGTTATTATCTGCCGCTGACGACTTTATCTGCCGCTCGTCAGCGGCAGATAAAGTTATTATCTGCCGCTGACAACTTTATCTGCCGCTCGTCAGCGGCAGATAAAGTTATTATCTGCCGCTGACAACTTTATCTGCCGCTCGTCAGCGGCAGATAATATTATCTGCGGCTTGGCAATAAAGTGACAGTTTAGCATCATCAATCCAGCAGTATAATGCCATATTTTACTGCTGTTTGAAGAAAAAATTTTTTTCTATAGCAAGAAGTTTAACAATTTAAAAACAAAATAAGGAAAGTGAATCACATTTTAAAATCTCAGTAGCTAGATTGGGTTGCTAGGATAATACGAAGCTATAATAATATAAATAAAAGTTATAAAATTAAATTACTCTATCTATCCTAACGCGAGGATTAATCCATCCCTAGTAAGCGAATTTAGGAAACTTCGAAAGAAGTGGCCAAAACCGTTTAAGGTTGTTGAGCCAAGCAAGAAGCAAGATGCTATATGTCTTCTCCAGGGCTTTTGTTGTTCATTTGTTGAAAAATTCTCTTCATGTCCGCTTCCCTTGGTCCGTCAATTTCTTCCAAATCTTGAAAATTCTTCGCATTAGTATTATCTTTCTTTGTTTCCTCTCCCTCATATAATTCTCTGCTTTCTATTCCTTCGGTCTGTTCATCTTTTCCATTTAGAAGTCATTAAAATATCTCTCTATCTTGCTATTTCTTTTTCTCTCTGCAGAACACCACATCACATTGGCCATTTTACCTGATTTTGCCTTTTTAATTGTTTGGTAAAAATTTCCTACTTTGGTATTACTAAAAATCTCTTCTATCTTTTTGATTTTCTCCTCGTTTTCTCTTTGTCCCTGCTTTTTGGTAGTGCTTAAACTGGTTTTTTTATTGAGTTCTCAATTCTTTTCCATTCTGCATTACCGATTTTTCTGTTATCATTTAAGTGTCTTAGTATGCTGAGTCTTGTATTTCTTGTTTCTGTAGATTACTGAGGTTATGTTTGGTGGTTCAAGAACCACCATTGCATTGTTTCCCAATTTTAAATCTTGCTTCATTTTTACTTTTGATTAAGTAATGGTTAGTCTGTATCTGCCCCTCGACACATTTCAATATCTGTGATACGGTTAGCACATTGTTTTTCTATTATTGCATGATCTATCTCTTGTTTGGTGTACTACATGTAATCTTTTTTCTTAATTTGTGTGCTCACTACCATATTTTTTCCCAAACTTGATTAATGTAGATCTATCGTCGTAAGAATAATGTCATATTTGTTTTAAAGACTTTAGAAATGAGATGTGTACTCTTTTGTTGTTAAGAAAACCACTTGTGGCTAATACCAATCAAATACATTTTTCACTATTTCCAACAATTACAGCCCAATTTAAACTGCACCAAACATATTTAAAAACTAAAGATTTGGCCTTTAAAATTAATATATTTATAAGTAGAAATATCCACGGCCTCCTTTTGTAGTCTGTTATTTATGATGCACGATAGTATTTTGTATGACGTATTCAAAAGAGAAATGGGTCTGTAATTCTTCAATAGCTGTTGGTGTCCTTTTTTATGAATGGGGTATATAGCTGACACTAGCCATTCGTTGGGTAGTTGCTTCATATCCCAAATTTCCAGGATGAGTATGCATTTTGATGACTACAAAAGGAGCTTCAAAAAGAATAGATCAGTAATAGATCATATCTTCGTTCTAAGGCAAATATAAGAAAAGTGTGACAATAAGAACAGAAATCTGTATGCATTGTTCATAGATTTCAGACAAGCCTTTGATAGCATCAAAAGAGAAGCAATATATGCAGAATGCAGAATTTAGGCTTTAAGAAAGAATTAATTGACCTGGTTAAAATGACGCTACGAAATACGGTCAGCAAAGTAAGGATAGCAGGCCACCACTCCACAGAATTCCCAACCAATCGAGGTCTAAAGCAAGGCGATGCAATTTCGACGATCCTGTTTAATATAGTAATGGAAAACGTGCTCCGAGAAAATAGAATAAATACAAATATTAACATCCTAAATAACGCATACCAATGTTTGGCATACGCTGACGACGTTGTGCTAATCGCCAGGACAAAGGAGGAACTGAAATCACTATTAAGAAAATTGGAGATGGAAGTAAAGCAGATCTGATTATAAATGAAAAAAAGTCCCTATATACAATACTAGGAAAAACCGTACAAGGAACCCTTAAAATTGCAAAATGAGACGCTAGACAAAACCTACGAGTTCGCAGTGGTTGAAAGTGTAGTGTATCTAGGTGTAGAGATCTCTAGTGACGGGAGCTTGAACAGTGAAATCAAAAAACGGATAGCGGCCGGGTCGAGATGTGCGGGCATTACACAAAGTATTAAGTGACAAAAAATCTCAAGATTCCTAAAAGAAAAAGTGTACAGAACAGTAGTAACACCGGTGGTGACTTTCGGGAGTGAGACGTGGACATTAACGAAGGAAAATATGAACAAGCTAGTACTAGTATGTGAACGAAAAATTCTGAGGAAAATTTACGGAGGAAGATGGCACATGGAGGAAGCGCACTAACAACGAACTTATGAACATCTATCATGCTCCGGATATAGTTGCAACAGTCAAACAGAGCAGACTACGATGGCTGGGGCATGTAGTGAGAACAGAGGAGGGGGGATTGCTAAAAACAATTTTCAAGATGGAACCTGAAGGAAGAAAAAGAAGAGGGCGACCTAGCTGGAACGTAGAAGTACAACAAGATCTGATAGAGATGGGTATAACCGACTGGGAAAATAGTGCCAGAGACAGAAAAGATTGGAGAAGAATACAAGCCATAGGCCTACAGGCCTCAAGTGCTGATTTATTATTATTATAAGTAGAAAACCTGGAAAGAGAAAAAGCAAATTTAGCTATGAAACACAAATGTACAGAACTTTCTGTCAAAGTAATTTTTAAAACTTGAAATAGCTTTGCATCGTGTTTTAGCCATCTCAAGACAATGGCATTTGAAATTGCAACAATTTTTAGGTTCACTTATTGTTGTTAGAAAATGTTTTCAAACATGAATCAAAAGCACGCTGAGGAGTCAACTTAACAACGTAATCCTCGAAACCTGCTTGAAAGTGAAGACTTATAAATACTCCCCAAACTTGGAATAATTGTGTGGACACGCAATGTCAGAAGGCACATTAATTTTGTACTTTTTTGAAAAGAATATTATATTTTTTCTATAGCAAATGTTCAAGTGTGCTTTAATCGACTCAAAACAAAAGGTCAAGTTTTACTTTAACAGCACGGGTAGATAAAGTAGCACTTTAACATCAAGGATAGATAAAGTAATTTAATTTTATAACTTTTATTTATATTATTATAGCTTCGTATTATCCTAGCAACCCAATCTAGCTACTGAGATTTTAAAATGTGATTCACTTTCCTTATTTTGTTTTTAAATTGTTAAACTTCTTGCTATAGAAAAAAATTTTTTCTTCAAACAGCAGTAAAATATGGCATTATACTGCTGGATTGATGATGCTAAACTGTCACTTTATTGCCAAGCCGCAGATAATATTATCTGCCGCTGACGAGCGGCAGATAAAGTTATTATCTGCCGCTGACGACTTTATCTGCCGCTCGTCAGCGGCAGATAAAGTTTATTATCTGCCGCTGACAACTTTATCTGCCGCTCGTCAGCGGCAGATAAAGTTATTATCTGCCGCTGACAACTTTATCTGCCGCTCGTCAGCGGCAGATAATATTATCTGCGGCTTGGCAATAAAGTGACAGGTTTAGCATCATCAATCCAGCAGTATAATGCCATATTTTACTGCTGTTTGAAGAAAAAATTTTTTTCTATAGCAAGAAGTTTAACAATTTAAAAACAAAATAAGGAAAGTGAATCACATTTTAAAATCTCAGTAGCTAGATTGGGTTGCTAGGATAATACGAAGCTATAATAATATAAATAAAAGTTATAAAATTAAATTACTCTATCTATCCTAACGCGAGGATTAATCCATCCCTAGTAAGCGAATTTAGGAAACTTCGAAAGAAGTGGCCAAAACCGTTTAAGGTTGTTGAGCAAGCAAGAAGCAAGATGCTATATGTCTTCTCCAGGGCTTTTGTTGTTCATTTGTTGAAAAATTCTCTTCATGTCCGCTTCCCTTGGTCCGTCAATTTCTTCCAAATCTTGAAAATTCTTCGCATTAGTATTATCTTTCTTTGTTTCCTCTCCCTCATATAATTCTCTGCTTTCTATTCCTTCGGTCCTGTTCATCTTTTCCATTTAGAAGTCATTAAAATATCTCTCTATCTTGCTATTTCTTTTTCTCTCTGCAGAACACCACATCACATTGGCCATTTTACCTGATTTTGCCTTTTTAATTGTTTGGTAAAAATTTCCTACTTTGGTATTACTAAAAATCTCTTCTATCTTTTTGATTTTCTCCTCGTTTTCTCTTTGTCCCTGCTTTTTGGTAGTGCTTAAACTGGTTTTTTTTATTGAGTTCTCAATTCTTTTCCATTCTGCATTACCGATTTTTCTGTTATCATTTAAGTGTCTTAGTATGCTGAGTCTTGTATTTCTTGTTTCTGTAGATTACTGAGGTTATGTTTGGTGGTTCAAGAACCACCATTGCATTGTTTCCCAATTTTAAATCTTGCTTCATTTTTACTTTTGATTAAGTAATGGTTAGTCTGTATCTGCCCCTCGACACATTTCAATATCTGTGATACGGTTAGCACATTGTTTTTCTTATATTGCATGATCTATCTCTTGTTTGGTGTACTACATGTAATCTTTTTTCTTAATTTGTGTGCTCACTACCATATTTTTTCCCCAAACTTGATTAATGTAGATCTATCGTCGTAAGAATAATGTCATATTTGTTTTAAAGACTTTAGAAATGAGATGTGTACTCTTTTGTTGTTAAGAAAACCACTTGTGGCTAATACCAATCAAATACATTTTTCACTATTTCCAACAATTACAGCCCAATTTAAACTGCACCAAACATATTTAAAAACTAAAGATTTGGCCTTTAAAATTAATATATTTATAAGTAGAAATATCCACGGCCTCCTTTTGTAGTCTGTTATTTATGATGCACGATAGTATTTTGTATGACGTATTCAAAAGAGAAATGGGTCTGTAATTCTTCAATAGCTGTTGGTGTCCTTTTTTATGAATGGGGTATATAGCTGACACTAGCCATTCGTTGGGTAGTTGCTTCATATCCCAAATTTCCAGGATGAGTATGCATTTTGATGACTACAAAAGGAGCTTCAAAAAGAATAGATCAGTAATAGATCATATCTTCGTTCTAAGGCAAATATAAGAAAAGTGTGACAATAAGAACAGAAAATCTGTATGCATTGTTCATAGATTTCAGACAAGCCTTTGATAGCATCAAAAGAGAAGCAATATATGCAGAATGCAGAATTTAGGCTTTAAGAAAGAATTAATTGACCTGGTTAAAATGACGCTACGAAATACGGTCAGCAAAGTAAGGATAGCAGGCCACCACTCCACAGAATTCCCAACCAATCGAGGTCTAAAGCAAGGCGATGCAATTTCGACGATCCTGTTTAATATAGTAATGGAAAACGTGCTCCGAGAAAATAGAATAAATACAAATATTAACATCCTAAATAACGCATACCAATGTTTGGCATACGCTGACGACGTTGTGCTAATCGCCAGGACAAAGGAGGAACTGAAATCACTATTAAGAAAATTGGAGATGGAAGTAAAGCAGATCTGATTATAAATGAAAAAAAGTCCCTATATACAATACTAGGAAAAACCGTACAAGGAACCCTTAAAATTGCAAAATGAGACGCTAGACAAAACCTACGAGTTCGCAGTGGTTGAAAGTGTAGTGTATCTAGGTGTAGAGATCTCTAGTGACGGGAGCTTGAACAGTGAAATCAAAAAACGGATAGCGGCCGGGTCGAGATGTGCGGGCATTACACAAAGTATTAAGTGACAAAAAATCTCAAGATTCCTAAAAGAAAAAGTGTACAGAACAGTAGTAACACCGGTGGTGACTTTCGGGAGTGAGACGTGGACATTAACGAAGGAAAATATGAACAAGCTAGTACTAGTATGTGAACGAAAAATTCTGAGGAAAATTTACGGAGGAAGATGGCACATGGAGGAAGCGCACTAACAACGAACTTATGAACATCTATCATGCTCCGGATATAGTTGCAACAGTCAAACAGAGCAGACTACGATGGCTGGGGCATGTAGTGAGAACAGAGGAGGGGGGATTGCTAAAAACAATTTTCAAGATGGAACCTGAAGGAAGAAAAAGAAGAGGGCGACCTAGCTGGAACGTAGAAGTACAACAAGATCTGATAGAGATGGGTATAACCGACTGGGAAAATAGTGCCAGAGACAGAAAAGATTGGAGAAGAATACAAGCCATAGGCCTACAGGCCTCAAGTGCTGATTTATTATTATTATAAGTAGAAAACCTGGAAAGAGAAAAAGCAAATTTAGCTATGAAACACAAATGTACAGAACTTTCTGTCAAAGTAATTTTTAAAACTTGAAATAGCTTTGCATCGTGTTTTAGCCATCTCAAGACAATGGCATTTGAAATTGCAACAATTTTTAGGTTCACTTATTGTTGTTAGAAAATGTTTTCAAACATGAATATAATCAAAAGCACGCTGAGGAGTCAACTTAACAACGTAATCCTCGAAACCTGCTTGAAAGTGAAGACTTATAAATACTCCCCAAACTTGGAATAATTGTGTGGACACGCAATGTCAGAAGGCACATTAATTTTGTACTTTTTTGAAAAGAATATTATATTTTTTCTATAGCAAATGTTCAAGTGTGCTTTAATCGACTCAAAACAAAAGGTCAAGTTTTACTTTAACAGCACGGGTAGATAAAGTAGCACTTTAACATCAAGGATAGATAAAGTAATTTAATTTTATAACTTTTATTTATATTATTATAGCTTCGTATTATCCTAGCAACCCAATCTAGCTACTGAGATTTTAAAATGTGATTCACTTTCCTTATTTTGTTTTTAAATTGTTAAACTTCTTGCTATAGAAAAAAATTTTTTCTTCAAACAGCAGTAAAATATGGCATTATACTGCTGGATTGATGATGCTAAACTGTCACTTTATTGCCAAGCCGCAGATAATATTATCTGCCGCTGACGAGCGGCAGATAAAGTTATTATCTGCCGCTGACGACTTTATCTGCCGCTCGTCAGCGGCAGATAAAGTTATTATCTGCCGCTGACAACTTTATCTGCCGCTCGTCAGCGGCAGATAAAGTTATTATCTGCCGCTGACAACTTTATCTGCCGCTCGTCAGCGGCAGATAATATTATCTGCGGCTTGGCAATAAAGTGACAGTTTAGCATCATCAATCCAGCAGTATAATGCCATATTTTACTGCTGTTTGAAGAAAAAATTTTTTTCTATAGCAAGAAGTTTAACAATTTAAAAACAAAATAAGGAAAGTGAATCACATTTTAAAATCTCAGTAGCTAGATTGGGTTGCTAGGATAATACGAAGCTATAATAATATAAATAAAAGTTATAAAATTAAATTACTCTATCTATCCTAACGCGAGGATTAATCCATCCCTAGTAAGCGAATTTAGGAAACTTCGAAAGAAGTGGCCAAAACCGTTTAAGGTTGTTGAGCCAAGCAAGAAGCAAGATGCTATATGTCTTCTCCAGGGCTTTTGTTGTTCATTTGTTGAAAAATTCTCTTCATGTCCGCTTCCCTTGGTCCGTCAATTTCTTCCAAATCTTGAAAATTCTTCGCATTAGTATTATCTTTCTTTGTTTCCTCTCCCTCATATAATTCTCTGCTTTCTATTCCTTCGGTCTGTTCATCTTTTCCATTTAGAAGTCATTAAAATATCTCTCTATCTTGCTATTTCTTTTTCTCTCTGCAGAACACCACATCACATTGGCCATTTTACCTGATTTTGCCTTTTTAATTGTTTGGTAAAAATTTCCTACTTTGGTATTACTAAAAATCTCTTCTATCTTTTTGATTTTCTCCTCGTTTTCTCTTTGTCCCTGCTTTTTGGTAGTGCTTAAACTGGTTTTTTTATTGAGTTCTCAATTCTTTTCCATTCTGCATTACCGATTTTTCTGTTATCATTTAAGTGTCTTAGTATGCTGAGTCTTGTATTTCTTGTTTCTGTAGATTACTGAGGTTATGTTTGGTGGTTCAAGAACCACCATTGCATTGTTTCCCAATTTTAAATCTTGCTTCATTTTTACTTTTGATTAAGTAATGGTTAGTCTGTATCTGCCCCTCGACACATTTCAATATCTGTGATACGGTTAGCACATTGTTTTTCTATTATTGCATGATCTATCTCTTGTTTGGTGTACTACATGTAATCTTTTTTCTTAATTTGTGTGCTCACTACCATATTTTTTCCCAAACTTGATTAATGTAGATCTATCGTCGTAAGAATAATGTCATATTTGTTTTAAAGACTTTAGAAATGAGATGTGTACTCTTTTGTTGTTAAGAAAACCACTTGTGGCTAATACCAATCAAATACATTTTTCACTATTTCCAACAATTACAGCCCAATTTAAACTGCACCAAACATATTTAAAAACTAAAGATTTGGCCTTTAAAATTAATATATTTATAAGTAGAAATATCCACGGCCTCCTTTTGTAGTCTGTTATTTATGATGCACGATAGTATTTTGTATGACGTATTCAAAAGAGAAATGGGTCTGTAATTCTTCAATAGCTGTTGGTGTCCTTTTTTATGAATGGGGTATATAGCTGACACTAGCCATTCGTTGGGTAGTTGCTTCATATCCCAAATTTCCAGGATGAGTATGCATTTTGATGACTACAAAAGGAGCTTCAAAAAGAATAGATCAGTAATAGATCATATCTTCGTTCTAAGGCAAATATAAGAAAAGTGTGACAATAAGAACAGAAATCTGTATGCATTGTTCATAGATTTCAGACAAGCCTTTGATAGCATCAAAAGAGAAGCAATATATGCAGAATGCAGAATTTAGGCTTTAAGAAAGAATTAATTGACCTGGTTAAAATGACGCTACGAAATACGGTCAGCAAAGTAAGGATAGCAGGCCACCACTCCACAGAATTCCCAACCAATCGAGGTCTAAAGCAAGGCGATGCAATTTCGACGATCCTGTTTAATATAGTAATGGAAAACGTGCTCCGAGAAAATAGAATAAATACAAATATTAACATCCTAAATAACGCATACCAATGTTTGGCATACGCTGACGACGTTGTGCTAATCGCCAGGACAAAGGAGGAACTGAAATCACTATTAAGAAAATTGGAGATGGAAGTAAAGCAGATCTGATTATAAATGAAAAAAAGTCCCTATATACAATACTAGGAAAAACCGTACAAGGAACCCTTAAAATTGCAAAATGAGACGCTAGACAAAACCTACGAGTTCGCAGTGGTTGAAAGTGTAGTGTATCTAGGTGTAGAGATCTCTAGTGACGGGAGCTTGAACAGTGAAATCAAAAAACGGATAGCGGCCGGGTCGAGATGTGCGGGCATTACACAAAGTATTAAGTGACAAAAAATCTCAAGATTCCTAAAAGAAAAAGTGTACAGAACAGTAGTAACACCGGTGGTGACTTTCGGGAGTGAGACGTGGACATTAACGAAGGAAAATATGAACAAGCTAGTACTAGTATGTGAACGAAAAATTCTGAGGAAAATTTACGGAGGAAGATGGCACATGGAGGAAGCGCACTAACAACGAACTTATGAACATCTATCATGGCTCCGGATATAGTTGCAACAGTCAAACAGAGCAGACTACGATGGCTGGGCGATGTAGTGAGAACAGAGGAGGGGGGATTGCTAAAAACAATTTTCAAGATGGAACCTGAAGGAAGAAAAAGAAGAGGGCGACCTAGCTGGAACGTAGAAGTACAACAAGATCTGATAGAGATGGGTATAACCGACTGGGAAAATAGTGCCAGAGACAGAAAAGATTGGAGAAGAATACAAGCCATAGGCCTACAGGCCTCAAGTGCTGATTTATTATTATTATAAGTAGAAAACCTGGAAAGAGAAAAAGCAAATTTAGCTATGAAACACAAATGTACAGAACTTTCTGTCAAAGTAATTTTTAAAACTTGAAATAGCTTTGCATCGTGTTTTAGCCATCTCAAGACAATGGCATTTGAAATTGCAACAATTTTTAGGTTCACTTATTGTTGTTAGAAAATGTTTTCAAACATGAATATAATCAAAAGCACGCTGAGGAGTCAACTTAACAACGTAATCCTCGAAACCTGCTTGAAAGTGAAGACTTATAAATACTCCCCAAACTTGGAATAATTGTGTGGACACGCAATGTCAGAAGGCACATTAAATTTGTACTTTTTTGAAAAGAATATTATATTTTTTCTATAGCAAATGTTCAAGTGTGCTTTAATCGACTCAAAACAAAAGGTCAAGTTTTACTTTACAGCACGGGTAGATAAAGTAGCACTTTAACATCAAGGATAGATAAAGTAATTTAATTTTATAACTTTTATTTATATTATTATAGCTTCGTATTATCCTAGCAACCCAATCTAGCTACTGAGATTTTAAAATGTGATTCACTTTCCTTATTTTGTTTTTAAATTGTTAAACTTCTTGCTATAGAAAAAAATTTTTTCTTCAAACAGCAGTAAAATATGGCATTATACTGCTGGATTGATGATGCTAAACTGTCACTTTATTGCCAAGCCGCAGATAATATTATCTGCCGCTGACGAGCGGCAGATAAAGTTATTATCTGCCGCTGACGACTTTATCTGCCGCTCGTCAGCGGCAGATAAAGTTATTATCTGCCGCTGACAACTTTATCTGCCGCTCGTCAGCGGCAGATAAAGTTATTATCTGCCGCTGACAACTTTATCTGCCGCTCGTCAGCGGCAGATAATATTATCTGCGGCTTGGCAATAAAGTGACAGTTTAGCATCATCAATCCAGCAGTATAATGCCATATTTTACTGCTGTTTGAAGAAAAAATTTTTTTCTATAGCAAGAAGTTTAACAATTTAAAAACAAAATAAGGAAAGTGAATCACATTTTAAAATCTCAGTAGCTAGATTGGGTTGCTAGGATAATACGAAGCTATAATAATATAAATAAAAGTTATAAAATTAAATTACTTTATCTATCCTTGATGTTAAAGTGCTACTTTATCTACCCGTGCTGTTAAAGTAAAACTTGACCTTTTGTTTTGAGTCGATTAAAGCACACTTGAACATTTGCTATAGAAAAAATATAATATTCTTTTCAAAAAAGTACAAAATTAATGTGCCTTCTGACATTGCGTGTCCACACAATTATTCCAAGTTTGGGGAGTATTTATAAGTCTTCACTTTCAAGCAGGTTTCGAGGATTACGTTGTTAAGTTGACTCCTCAGCGTGCTTTTGATTATATTCATGTTTGAAAACATTTTCTAACAACAATAAGTGAACCTAAAAATTGTTGCAATTTCAAATGCCATTGTCTTGAGATGGCTAAAACACGATGCAAAGCTATTTCAAGTTTTAAAAATTACTTTGACAGAAAGTTCTGTACATTTGTGTTTCATAGCTAAATTTGCTTTTTCTCTTTCCAGGTTTTCTACTTATAATAATAATAAATCAGCACTTGAGGCCTGTAGGCCTATGGCTTGTATTCTTCTCCAATCTTTTCTGTCTCTGGCACTATTTTCCCAGTCGGTTATACCCATCTCTATCAGATCTTGTTGTACTTCTACGTTCCAGCTAGGTCGCCCTCTTCTTTTTCTTCCTTCAGGTTCCATCTTGAAAATTGTTTTTAGCAATCCCCCCTCCTCTGTTCTCACTACATGCCCCAGCCATCGTAGTCTGCTCTGTTTGACTGTTGCAACTATATCCGGAGCATGATAGATGTTCATAAGTTCGTTGTTAGTGCGCTTCCTCCATGTGCCATCTTCCTCCGTAAATTTTCCTCAGAATTTTTCGTTCACATACTAGTACTAGCTTGTTCATATTTTCCTTCGTTAATGTCCACGTCTCACTCCCGAAAGTCACCACCGGTGTTACTACTGTTCTGTACACTTTTTCTTTTAGGAATCTTGAGATTTTTTGTCACTTAATACTTTGTGTAATGCCCGCACATCTCGACCCGGCCGCTATCCGTTTTTTGATTTCACTGTTCAAGCTCCCGTCACTAGAGATCTCTACACCTAGATACACTACACTTTCAACCACTGCGAACTCGTAGGTTTTGTCTAGCGTCTCATTTTGCAATTTTAAGGGTTCCTTGTACGGTTTTTCCTAGTATTGTATATAGGGACTTTTTTTCATTTATAATCAGATCTGCTTTACTTCCATCTCCAATTTTCTTAATAGTGATTTCAGTTCCTCCTTTGTCCTGGCGATTAGCACAACGTCGTCAGCGTATGCCAAACATTGGTATGCGTTATTTAGGATGTTAATATTTGTATTTATTCTATTTTCTCGGAGCACGTTTTCCATTACTATATTAAACAGGATCGTCGAAATTGCATCGCCTTGCTTTAGACCTCGATTGGTTGGGAATTCTGTGGAGTGGTGGCCTGCTATCCTTACTTTGCTGACCGTATTTCGTAGCGTCATTTTAACCAGGTCAATTAATTCTTTCTTAAAGCCTAAATTCTGCATTCTGCATATATTGCTTCTCTTTTGATGCTATCAAAGGCTTGTCTGAAATCTATGAACAATGCATACAGATTTCTGTTCTTATTGTCACACTTTTCTTATATTTGCCTTAGAACGAAGATATGATCTATTACTGATCTATTCTTTTTGAAGCTCCTTTTGTAGTCATCAAAATGCATACTCATCCTGGAAATTTGGGATATGAAGCAACTACCCAACGAATGGCTAGTGTCAGCTATATACCCCATTCATAAAAAAGGACACCAACAGCTATTGAAGAATTACAGACCCATTTCTCTTTTGAATACGTCATACAAAATACTATCGTGCATCATAAATAACAGACTACAAAAGGAGGCCGTGGATATTTCTACTTATAAATATATTAATTTTAAAGGCCAAATCTTTAGTTTTTAAATATGTTTGGTGCAGTTTAAATTGGGCTGTAATTGTTGGAAATAGTGAAAAATGTATTTGATTGGTATTAGCCACAAGTGGTTTTCTTAACAACAAAAGAGTACACATCTCATTTCTAAAGTCTTTAAAACAAATATGACATTATTCTTACGACGATAGATCTACATTAATCAAGTTTGGGAAAAAATATGGTAGTGAGCACACAAATTAAGAAAAAAGATTACATGTAGTACACCAAACAAGAGATAGATCATGCAATAATAGAAAAACAATGTGCTAACCGTATCACAGATATTGAAATGTGTCGAGGGGCAGATACAGACTAACCATTACTTAATCAAAAGTAAAAATGAAGCAAGATTTAAAATTGGGAAACAATGCAATGGTGGTTCTTGAACCACCAACATAACCTCAGTAATCTACAGAAACAAGAAATACAAGACTCAGCATACTAAGACACTTAAATGATAACAGAAAAATCGGTAATGCAGAATGGAAAAGAATTGAGAACTCAATAAAAAAACCAGTTTAAGCACTACCAAAAAGCAGGGACAAAGAGAAAACGAGGAGAAAATCAAAAAGATAGAAGAGATTTTTAGTAATACCAAAGTAGGAAATTTTTACCAAACAATTAAAAAGGCAAAATCAGGTAAAATGGCCAATGTGATGTGGTGTTCTGCAGAGAGAAAAAGAAATAGCAAGATAGAGAGATATTTTAATGACTTCTAAATGGAAAAGATGAACAGACCGAAGGAATAGAAAGCAGAGAATTATATGAGGGAGAGGAAACAAAGAAAGATAATACTAATGCGAAGAATTTTCAAGACTTGGAAGAAATTGACGGACCAAGGGAAGCGGACATGAAGAGAATTTTTCAACAAATGAACAACAAAAGCCCTGGAGAAGACATATAGCATCTTGCTTCTTGCTTGGCTCAACAACCTTAAACGGTTTTGGCCACTTCTTTCGAAGTTTCCTAAATTCGCTTACTAGGGATGGATTAATCCTCGCGTTCCATTTATGTTTGGTTTCTCTATAGTTCCGGGTGTGATTTTGCTTTATCGATAATTTTCTCCCATATCTTCCTTTCATGTGCTTTTTCTTTCCAGTTGAATACTCCAATTATTTTAAATCTTCTACCGCATTATCGACCTATCTGATTCTAGGTCTTTCTTCGTTTGGTTTCACTCTGTTATTACTTTTATAGCTTGTTTTTCATCACTTCTTATGATATGCCCTAGCTATCCTATTTTTTGTGCTTTTATATGTTTCACTATATCTTTCCCTCGTATTAATTCTTGTATCTCAAAATTCGTTAATGGTCTATATTTGTACTCATTTCTTTTTTTTTGTCCAAGTATTGTTCTTAATATCATACGTTCGTAAATTCTTAGCTGTTCTTCTCTTGTTTCTTCATACATTTGGTTTCCATTGCATACGTTACTACAGGTCTTATTAGAGTCCTGTATATTCTTAATTTTGTGTCCTTGTTCATCTGTTTGATTTTTAATAGAGATTTATTTGCTTAATATGCCCTGTGTCCTGCTTTAATTCTAGATTTTATTTCGATGTTATTTTGTTTACTATTATTTGTGTCTCCAAGTTGCTTACACCTTCAAAGTTGTGGCTATCTACTTGTAAGTTTTGTATATAATTTTCTGCAGTCGTTCCATGCTTCATGTACTTCGTATTCTGTTCATTCACTTGTAATCCTACATGTTTTGCTGCCTGTTCCATTTCACTGAAAGCTTTTATTAATGTTTTCTTTGATCTGCTAATGATGACCATGTCATCCGCATATGCTATAACCTCTGTCCCTTTTGTGTTAATATTTCCTTGGTCCTCTTATTTCTCTTACTACACTTTCTAATACCATATTGAAAAGAACAGCTAATAGGGCGTCTCCTTGATGTACGAGGGTTGCGCTGAAAATTGTTAGTTATTAAAAGCCCGTTGTATTTTTAACAAATAATCTTTATTGTTTTTCAAAATATTCTCCATTCAGACTATACGCTTGTGCATTCCTTGAAACCACTTTTTAAAACATTCGGAAAAATTCATTTTCTGAAAGGTCATCAATAATTCTTTGAATTCTGTAACTGCTACATCTGCGCCGGAAAATCTTTTACCTCGCATCATTTTTTCAACAGTTGGAAACAAACAAAAGTCGCAGGACTCAAATCTGGGCTATACAGAGGATGAGTTG
>CALNHX010011726.1:0-30095 GCA_940337035.1 Agriotes lineatus
CTAAGAAACATAAAATATTCTGCTCTATGAGAAGAAAATTAAAAATAGCAATGACAGCATTTCTAACTTAACAAATACGGACAATATATGCTAAAGAAACTTTCTTGACATTTGACGCTTCCGGAAATTAAAATATTTTGCGTGGAATGCTTATATCTAGTTATCCTCGTTTATTATATATGTATCAGAATATTATTTTTCAATTAAACTATATATTTTTCTACTTGTAGATACAATCCTAATACTCTCGTCCTTCGAGGCAAAATAGAGTTTCAGCCATTGACAATGTCTACTTATATCACATTTAAAGGAGGTTATCGAGGCTATATTATTGACGGCGATGTATATGGAATTGGAAGAGGAAAGTTTGGTAAGTAAATTTTAAAACGGAAAAGGTAAACAACAGTAAATAGTCGAATTGTGAGAAAGGCTCAAAATCGCTTTCAGCAGTGGATCATCAATACCGACTTAATAATATTAAAGAGTAGTATGAACCTAACGCTACACTATCGTGTTCTCATACCTCGAGGGTTGATTCTATTCTCTGAAATATTAAGCAAGAGTTTCTATAAATCCGAATTCTAAAATGCAGAATTAGTGAGACACAACCTCTTGAGGATGATGAGAAATAAATTCATTTTCTACAATAACAAATGTAGAGAAAAATTTGTTGGCCTTTGTCGCTTTAATTTTATAGAAGGTGTAGCAGCCCATTCTACCTCTTTATAACGTTTTTTCAAGTGATTGTAGTAAAAAACATTTTCTCAAGATAATAAATGTATCTTGGTGTGCAGCAAAGAAGCATAGTGTTTTCCGCCCATGACAACTCTTCAAACGGTCTTGAATCAATAATCACCTTGTATTAAATTAACAATTTCCATTGCTTTATTCAGCGTCTGCTACACTTTTTCGTTTGATGTGTTGATTGTTATTAATTGTACTATTCTTCTTCTTGATGTTCTTTACAAAGGGAAGCAGATCTTGATATTGTAGATTATATTTTTACTTTATGTCGCAAATGTAAGTTGCTCATAGAACAGCAAATGTATAGAGTGTATTTTTTTATTATTATGAAACAATCTATACGCAGTTGTTCTGAACTTACATACAGACATAATCACAAAACAGGCTACTATATTTCGGTGTTGGGATCATTCATAATTCATACAGTAAGAGAAGTGTAGTGAAAGTAATGAGTCGTATAAATTTCGGCTACGACCAAATTTGAACCCATGATGGTCTTGCTGTTAAACTGCGCACTTATTCAATTTAGCCCGGCAGGCGGCGTTACTTTCAACATATTGTTTATAAAGTAGCTGTGTCGTGGAAAATGGAAAATTTAACAAAGTGAAAATGTTATTTTTGGATGTATTTTTCAGATATGTATAAAAGATAAGAAAATCATTACTTGTAAATGACAAACTTACTATATACTAAGCCCTTCAAGCCTTCGACTCGTATCACAATACTTATTTAATTTCTGCCATTTACATTTCTGTCAATTTAATTCTTTAATTTTTACAGGTGCAACCGATCTTACGTTTGTCATTAAGGGGGAACTGCGCAAACACAAGGGGGAAGAATATTACAACCCACTGGAGGTCAGCGTAAAAATGGATATTGAATCTTTAGATCCAGATATTTCTGGCTTGACCCTTTTTAATTCAGCTATTGGTAAATGGTTGATCTATGCTTATAAACTAAAAGTCTAACATATCTGTTTTCAGTTGGTGAGGTGAATGAATTTCTGCACGTACACTCAAAGGCATTACTCGAAGAGGGAACACCTGTTCTTAATCGAATTGTGGAGAAAATGTGGATGCGATATTTAAAACGGCTGACCGGAATAATTCCATATAACAAATTATTTCCAACCAGTTCGGCTCCAACTGTAAATATTATTCTCTAATACCCTAAATATGGCATGTACCTGAATACGTTAAAGATAGTTTGTACGTCATTACTTACTAAAATATGTATACCAATGAAATTATACAAATAAAAACTACTATAAAGCAATGCTTGTTTTTAGTAAAATCAGAAATTATTTTATAAAAACCAGTTTTAAGATTTAAAGAAGAAAACGATAATAAGAAAAGAGCATTATATACTTTTAATTCTAAAAACTAAACTAGTACCAATAAATAGATGCAAAACCAACATCATCAGTGAATAAACAAATTAAATATTAAAAATACTTAATCGCAAAACCTTTCTTTCCACTTGAGACGTCATCACGCTACTAAAAGATTAATAATGAAACCGTAACCGAAAACTGAAATTTTTCAAAGGAAGTCCTGCTGGCAAGTTGAGAGAGCAAACATTTATTTAGATTATGGTGCGTCCACGTCCACGATTCTTTCAACACGTCCACGTAGTTATCAAAATTGAACAAACATTTTTGGAGTCTTTAATTTAAAATTTGGAACAAAATTAATTATATGTAAAACACCGTTTTCTAAAAATTTAAAAAAATCAAATTGAGTATATTCTTGTTGTTATTTATTTTCTTGGCACATGGCACGACTTATACTAAAACATATATACTGCACTGGTATTTAGCCCTCAAATCAGCTCTGATTGCAGTACAAGCAAATATCAAATCAAATCACTAAAGCACAGAGTTGTAATAATGCAGGCATCTGAGAAAATTCACATAAATTGCCAAATCATAATAACACTGGTATAAATGGCCAATGTCATGGATTGTATTTAAATAGGCACATAAATATGGAAACTCAAATTCCGTGTATTGGGTTTAGCAATATAATTTTAAGCATAATATAATAGATTTGGACACAGTAGAAGCCGAATCTAAATTAATTAGGAACTGGCACAGAAAGTTCAAGTTAGACACAGCTTAAAAAGGAAGCGTAGAAAGTAAAGTCATTAGGGAATGAATAGGAAATGAACATTTTTAGAATAAAGGTGAGAATAAGAGTGACCAGAAAGATAAGGCAAAGGACATAGAAAAACCAGGAAAGTCATTTATTACATGCGAATACAAGACTTGGGAATTTTAAGAGATTGCAGTGGCAAGAAATTAGATGGATTTCAAATAGCAGGAAATGAGATAATATTGGTGTATTAAAAAACGATTCAGTGTAGTGATAAACATGGGCATTTAAGTGTTATAAAATCAAGTGAGTGGCGCATTAAAACGATGAGAAATGAACAATTCAAAGGACAATAATTTTAGTATGTAAGAAATTGTAATTAAATTACCAAATATGTTAATTTAGTTTATAAGTTGTGTAATTGTACATGGTTGAACTTCCTGAAGTTAAATTTGTAGACAGTGTTTTGTCAGAAAGGACCAAAGGGAGCAATTGTTTTGAATAAATTGGTGAAAGTTGCCTGATTTTTTTTCTGACTTTAAATAAAGAATTTTAATAGAAGGCATAAAAATATTTAAATAAAAATAGTACCATCGTGATCAGTGAATTGCATTGTATAAGCACAATTGGAGGCAAGATTTTCCAGGCACTTGAGTTATTTATCGTTCCGAGCGACTGCGGCAGAAACGGCTACGAGACCAGCTCCCGCAGAACCAATTTGCATCATCGTGTGAATGCCTAGGGTGTCAAGATTGTTCCGGCAGCGCCGCACACCACATCCCAAAACAGCACAGCAGTCCGAGCAGTCCGGGGGCGCAGATTTCAGCCAAGATCACCATTAAGGGGTTGCGACTCCTACGGATGTGAGGTTAGTTTATTATGAAATTTTTATCCGCGCGATTGGCATGAAAATCACATCATACCTTAATTACGACCTGGAGAACGAGAAAATCATAAAAGTTCCTGTGCATGGCGAGGTGTTTTTCCCAGGATTTGCGAAATAAATCATCAGTTGGAGGTCCCAGTAAACAAAAGCAGTTTTAAGCGTTTTTTTAGAATGGGCCAATGATAGATTTGCCTGAAAAGCAATAGAACGATAAGACGCTACTTGAAGGCGCAATTATTCAAAATCTTACCGTAAAAAAAATCTGTTCATTTAATTGCTTGATATTCAGTTTACACTCGAGCTGACAGGTAACTTGAACTTCTTGTGCGAGATTTTGACATTTCAGAATAGCGACGGCGCAGTACTCTCCTTTTTAGATCCCCAGTCCACTTTTTCAGTGCGTACCGTTAAAATTTTAAACTTACAAATTTACGAACCTCAGACCCGAGAATTTGAGTTTTTCTTTTCATGTCTCTGTTTTCAATGAGCTAGCAAAGTTATTGTATCAGCTGAATGGATTATATAAAGGGCAAACTACCATAAGAATAATTCTCAATTTGGCGTACCCAACAAAATAAGTTTATCAGTCAGTTTGATCACAGCAAATAGTAAAACTAAATATTGTCGTGGTGACTTATTTTATTTACACATTTTTAATTACATTAATTATCTCGTGCACAGAAGTCATTGCAATACATATACATATATACACATACAGTGTGTCCCAGTATTGCTGTTACAAGAGGTGAGATAGACTATAAATTTTTGAATGTTATTTTAAGATTGTGAGATTAGGTTCTGCTTGGTCTGAAGAGAATTTTAAGAATATTTTCAATTTTTGAAAAAAATAAGTCATTCTTGACAATGAAGCGAAAACTATTTTCTTTTCAGGTAAACTACCCTTTTTGTTCCTGATACGGCAAAATTCTACTAAGAAAAGTTGTTCAGGATGATAAATTACATAATTTCAGGAAGCGTCTTAATCCCACAATCTTAAAATAAACTTCAAAAGTTTTTAGTCCATCTCACCTTTTGTAACATCAATCCTGGGACACACTGTATACATATATACATACAATGTGTCCCACTTTAGACGGCAACACCCTAGTATTTTTTTTATATATTATCGACTTAAAAACTTTCTTTTTTTATTTACCCCTTACTAAATTCTACTTTTAGGGTATATTACTTTTCCTCCACGGTAAAATGCTAGCCCACTACGATTTAAAATAAGCAACAAAATTGAAGAAGTCGTATTAGGTTTTTTTTAATAAAAAAAATTGTTAATAAAAGTTGTTCAGAATCGTTCAACTAAGCTAAATCCGAAATTTCACTAAAAACAAAAAAAAAATTAAATCTCTTTCATAAATTAAATAACGATTTATGGGATGCATTACATGACCTTCCAGTTGCAGTATGGCAGGAAATGTACCAGACATTATGCAGTTGTGGTTAGGCAATGGTTAAATGAGAATTTTCCGAAAAGGTGCAACAGTCCCCTAATCATTTGCCGATCATTTTCAACATTTTTTGTTTTTAATGAAATTTTGGATTTAGCTTATTTAAATGATTCTGAACAACTTTTATTAACAAGATTTTTTGATAAAAGAATCTCTAATAAAACTTATTCAATTTTGCTGTTTATTTTAAATCGCAGAACTTGAACGTACAATCCTGAGCCAACACGACAGTCCTAAACCAGTATATTGCCTCAGGATTGCTTTCCATGCTTTTCGACCGTGCGGTGTCGCTATGTGTGCGTACCCTCAATCTTAATTTGACTCAGGTTTGATAGAACCGCAAATTTTTAGTTCCGCGTTTTGCTACTACTGCAAGTAGTGATGGCGTATATGTGTAATATGTAAAATTACATACAAATCTGAGCCAAATATATGCGTACGAAATGGCAACAGCACATCCATATTATATGATTCCCAGATGTGTCGGTGGCTTCATATTGTGTGAAATAGGTGATAGTGCTTGTATAACCTTAGTAATGTCAACAAGAAGTTACTAAATTTTACGAAAAAAAAATTTTCCCAGTATAATTCTATTGTTATCTTTGTTGATTTGGCACTTGAAACAATAGAATTAATTATACTGGGAAAAAATCAAAACTTTAACTAATATTCCTAAAATCGAATTTATATTTGCAGTTATACTTATATTAGAGTCAAATTAATTTCAATTTAATAATCAAATTTACAAACACAAATTTGGAGTTTCCATGTGACAACAGTAGAAAGAGGCCACCTATCCCCTCCACTTTTTATTTGATTCGCGGTTTAATTCGCTGATTTATTCGCTGATTTCGCGGTTTAATTTTAATTGACCTAATTAAATTGATCTAATTAAATGACACAATTAATTTTGCGGTTTGATCTAATTAATTTTGATATGTGCTACTGATTAAATTACGCATGAGATACTGATTAAATTAGGCGGCGGCCATTTTTAATTTGCTTCTGGAATTACGCGGCGGCCATTTTCAATTTTCGCGCGAATATTTGAATTTGAAATTCTTCAGATTTTTTTCTGAGTTCCATTTTTTGAATTTAAACTTCCGGGTGTCGTGCATCTTGGTTTTCTACTTGCGCACTTCTCGCGGCTGACCTTTTATTTTCAAATTTTGCGCAAATATTTGAATTTGAAATCTAATTTCTTCTAAGTTCCATTTTTGAATTTAAACTTCCCGGCCATCTTGGTTTTCTGCTCGCACTTCTTTCGCTCGCATTTATTTAATTTAAAAAAGCTTTTTGCGTCGGCCCAAGAGGGATTTGAACCCCCTACGTTCGTGCTTTATATCTGGCTTACATCGGTCTTTACTGCTAGGCCATTGAGGCGACTTTGTTTTAAAGTTTTGAGCAGTGCACCACTCCACTGCTCTGACGTCACGCTTTCATATTTTAAACTAAATATTTTTTGAAAATTTTAAATTATAACAATGGAATTACATGGTCTGGATTATTAAAAGGTTGAAACGAATTTAAAAAAACTGATTTCATAAGTGGTTTTGCCAGAATTAATTACTTTATTTTTATAATTTGTCCCTACAAGTCGTGTGCTATCTACACTTGCGTGCAGGTTTTTGGCGCCCTGTTTAATTAATGAATTTCAAATTTACATCGCTGTTTATGAACATATATATTTTTTAAAATTATTCTTAGTTTTACTAGAGCAATTACATTTTGTCCCTCGAAGAAATTTCAAAAAGAGGCCAGTTTAAAACCGTCTTATGCATTTAATTCTAATTTTTTGCACCTATTTTTCAAATTTACAGCTATGCAATTATAACTTCTATAAAAATATAACATTTTTAAAGCAAGTTTTAAAAGCCCTTAACCCTTTTCAAATTTTATTTTTGTGTACGTGATTTGCGATACATTTCATTGAGATATATGCCATTAGGCGAAAAACCGCTATATTCAAAATTATTTTGATAGAATTAAAATAAACGGTCTGAATTATTCAAATGTCTTATTAAGTATGAAAAAGGCCTCATATAATTTTATTATTATTATTTATAAATTTGGCCTTTGTTGTTGTAAAAACGCCTGTCAGAGCCTGCTCGGAAAACGCAAGCATCAACAGGAATTACAAAAGACGTTATAGCCCCGAGGGCTGACTTTTTATTTGTCATCCTCTGTGAACTTTAGGTCCGCGAATTCAGTTCTCACGGTTGGTAGTGCGGCGGCGTTTTATTTTTGTATTTTGTATAAAACCGTTGTGCTCTATTGCAATAACCCTATTCTGTTTCAAGTTATTGTAGCAAGTGTTCGGCGTTTCAACTGTAACTATGAATCCCTCCGAGTTATCTGTTTGCCAAATTCTTGAATACTTCAAAAATGGGTTATATACAAATGAAGAATTTGTTTTGCTAGGTTTTAAAATCATACAACATAAATTAACTAACGAGAGTGTAGTTCTGAAACCTGCATATTGGTCTACTTATTTTGAGTTATGCCAAAGTGTCGGAAGGATTAGTGCAAGGCGTTCATTTGCATTCCTATCGGTGAGTAAAAATATATTTCCTATTTTTAAAAAGTTATTAAATTTACGATGGTTTCTTGGCTTTTGTAGCCACAATTCTAAAAACCATTAGTTTAAAACTCATTTGTTGTTATTTATTTGAAATCAACACATAGGGCTGTCCTTTAAAATCGCTCATATAAAATTACAATTTACAAGAGGGGCCATCTTCGTCTACGACAACTGCTGGTACTAAACGTGGATTAAATGAAGAAGATGCGCGTCATTCGCTACTGAGTAATTCGCCAAAAAATATAGGTTCGCCCGACATTTTTTTTAAATTTAAATTAACCATTAGAAAATTTTGCTTTTATGCAAACTAAAAATAAAATACATGTCTGCCACTATACTCAAGCAATTTTACGGGAAATGTTTGTAATATATTTCTTTATAATTTTACAGCAAACGAATAATCCAAGATCGTCGACCTCGACCAACATGTTGGATCCTGTAGAAAGTATGCACGTGAATCAGCAAGGACCTACCACAAAGACGTTTACATTGGGTGACATGGCAGTACATGTAAGTTTCCCCGACATTTTTTTATATTTAAAATTAACCATTAGAGAATTCTGATTCATGCAAGCTAAAATAAACCCATATTGGACCACTATACTCAAGCAATTTTACGGGAAATGTTTGTAATATATTTCTTTATAATTTTACAGCAAACGAATAATCCAAGGCCGTCGACCTCGAACGCCATGACACATCCTGCAAAACACTCGCCGATGAATCAGCAAGAGATTAGCACAAAACCGACTACATCTGCCGATCAGTCAGGACATGTAAGTTGCTATATCCAAATTTGTTACAAAATAAAACAATGTCTTTATTTTTAGGGACAACCTAGACTCCGGTACATCACGTTGATGGGCGAGGGCCGAAAACTGATAAAAAAAATTAACACTGAGGCGTTTACCTTAACCTTCAAGTTCAAAGAGATTGAGGATACGACGAGCAACCCCATCATATGGCTTAGTGTACGTATAACTATAAAACACCTGTTATTTTGTATTGAAAAAAATCACTAAATTTACGCCGAAAGTTATTCATAGATTTTAAATGGGAATATAGTTTAACTATTTTTAGACACATACTCTAATTTCATGGCTGTAGTTTTAGCTCTGTTTTTCAGATTTTGAAATTCTAAACAACTTGATAG
The DNA here is from genome assembly GCA_940337035.1 of Agriotes lineatus. NCBI lineage: Eukaryota > Metazoa > Arthropoda > Insecta > Coleoptera > Elateridae > Agriotes > Agriotes lineatus. The sequence continues at coordinate 8,918 of CALNHX010011726.1, forward strand.
TTTAATTATTTCAAACATTTACACCGTTATATACGCCGTTAATATTTTGAAATATGATGAGTTCGACGTTTTAACTTGTTGAAAACCTTATTTATAGAATGCGTTCGATGACACCATCACACACATCACCAGAGATGCAGAGGCGTCTGATAAGATAGGTTTAGTATTAAGGAATGATAATTTTGCAGACAAGCCTATAGGCATTTCTTTCCGCCGTGTGGACCAACTCAACGCCGGTGTTGTAATGTCAACCTTGGAGAAAATTCTTCAATCTAACGCCAAATTGTTTGCTCAAGATAAAATGTCATTACATGTAAACCGAATTACTTTGCCTGTTGGGTATGGTCGTATCAGAATGACTGGCGTTAGTTTTGAGGAATTTTCTCAAAGGAAACAGGGCATATTAACTGTTGCAAATAATGACAATTACTGTCTTGCCCGAGCTCTTATTCTGGCCAAAGCTTGGACAGATAATGAACCAGAATTGCGCTCCTTCAAGTTGATCAGAAGCAAACACATAGCGTTTCACATTCAACAGACTCGGGATTGTTTGCAATATTTTTTGAACTTCCATTGTATTCATATAGGTAAGAAAGGGGGGTTGGGCTGCTATTCGACTACCCTGTTTCAACTACCATCTCAAGGTCACCCATATAGCCTTGCAGGTTTCTGCTTGTCACGTCTTCTTACTTTTAATTGCAAAGTAGATTAAAATGGGTGTGGAGGAGGGTGACTTATTATTGTTAGGCATATAATTAAAATTTACCCAGTTTGAATTTAGTATTGTGAAGTAGTTGAAACTGTGAACATGGGCTCCTCTAAAGTATATAGTATTACCCAGCTCTTGGGAAAAAACATTAAGCCAACTAACGAGAGATTCGGACTCTGGTTATTAGTAGAAAATCTCGACAACAACAACCTAATTACAGATGTTGGAAATATAAATTATACAGAAGGCGAACAACTCCTTACCAGCAGCAATTTAGATGTACTGACGCCGATTACAGAACCGTTTTGTGACAATATAATGTTGGCTAAAATTATTGACCGTGTAGATTGCGAAGGAGAAAGTAATCTTATTGTTAAGAAGGAGATATGTGGTGGTTGGAATAGTCACTTACGAGAGAAATTCTCTAAATTTATTTCTGCTAGACATGGAGTAAAAGCAAAATTACCTTATCTTCTACAAAGTGAGAACAGGATGGCAAGAGGAATTATACAAGTTATTGGAAACGAAGGTCTGGAAAATATTAACAAAAAATTCCGTACAAAGTAGAACTAGCCGACGTTAATGTGCAGACTCTGTTAGAAGAAATTCCAGAAATTTTAAAACAGCCTCAAATAGAGGACTTCTACCTTCTGGATTTGGATATAACGCAAGATTTTGCAGGAATATTTAACAAGATAGAAATGGGCCATTATTTGACTACTAAGCATAACTTTTGTCACCAAGGAGAGTCCAAGGAAAATTATAATGTGATTGTGATTAATGATAAAACAGTTGGAATTGATTGTTTAACATGTGTAAATTCGAATGCTAGAGTTAAAATATAAAACAAATTTGTTTGTCAAATGACCAGTCCAAGAGTTAACAGATTGGTAACCATATTATCGACTTTATCAATTGCCCGGATACCCGTTTAAAGGAAACATTTTCTTTTATTTTCGCTAAGGAACATGTGTAACGGTGCACACCCTGGTTACCTGTTGCTTGTTTATAGGCCTACGTTGTGTGATTTTTTACTGTTTTCGGCGGGTGCCATGACGACAGTTACAGTTACTTTAACTAGCCTTTTGTATTTACTGTTTTCACTCCGTTCGTATAGGGGCTGGCGACCTCCAGCTTTTACACCAAAGAAAACAACAACATGTCAAGCGATGGTTATTTATTAGGACAAAGTATACAGTACACTGCGCTTACAATTATTTGCCTAACGCCAATGGGCCGTTTGCCGACCGTAAACTTGTTACGAAGTGCGTGGTGGTGTTAGTGTGGTAGTAGAGAGACAAGGAGTTGTTACGCAACGCTCACTTACAAACAAGACCAAAGAGGAGCCCTTGCCGTGCCAGTTTGCGGGCTAACGAGAGAAGTAAAGACAAGAGTTGGTGTCTAACGTTCACCGATTAACGAAAGTCCGAGCTGCACTTCGCAATACCAGTGGCGCTACACCAAATAGAGTAAGGTGTTAATTAACTGCGGAGTTGTCGTGATGTTTTGTGTTACTAGTCGAACTAGCATCGGCCCCAGGCTTCGTGCTTCTTCTGCTACCCTTTCCTTCTGTGCTGAGTGTTTTATGCAATCTTCCGCGGCCCCTCCATCCGTTGTTCTGGGCGCTCCGCCAATGAGAAGTAAATTCTGGATTTCGTGGCTATAAGCGCGATTTTAATTGGTTATTTTCCTTCCAAAACTCACGACGGCCCTCAATCCTTTCTGTTGTGGTTTTAAATGCTTCTCACGACCCCTTGACATGTTCCTTTGACCGAAAACGTACACTCATAAATTTCACGAACTAATTTAGTCGGCGGTTTCTAAGCTTTTTGACCCTTAAGTTTGCCTCGAACCCCGGGTCATAAATCTAATATAGGAATTTTCGATTATGGGCCCGGGGCGCGATCAACAGCTGTGAAGGAATTGTGGTACAACTTGCAAAACAAAACGAAAGCTTCCGTTATGTCATATAATTCCAACTAATTTTATACATAAAAGATATCTATAAACTACGGATTATCATTATCCTAGAACTAAAAAATGCCTAAAATAAAATGAATGTCTTTCCTAAATAAAATGCCTGGAATAAAATAAATGTCCCCTAAATAAAATGCCTGAAATAAAACAAACGTACTTCCTAAAATAAGCTAGATAAAATTTTAAATAACGTGTCTGTAAATACGCGACCCTCACACATGGGATCACAAGATTGGAGGCAACAATATATAATTATGCTATTGTAGATTATTATAATGCACACAATGTATTTGATCCTTTAAAAGATTTTTTAAATTTATTGGAAACTAGTAAAACGTACTTCCAAGATGCGCCAATATATTCTGTCTCAATTGCTAAAATGTGGGCCAAATTGACTAATACTCTGTAGAATAGTTGTTGTGTTGTATTTAATAATGTCTTACAATATGTTTATTGGGGAAATAGACACACAAGAAAGTTGACTAGATTACAAATTAAATTACCCGATAATCTAGAAAACCGAAATAAGATGATAAATTGTGCACTTTCTGCTTTTAGTTTTAATTATCTGCCAATTAATTATGTAGAAATTGTAGAAAATGATGTAAATACAGGCGACAGAAATATTAGGCAAAAATTTTATATTAAAGCTGGAGAAACATTTTTTTCTAAATCCACGACCATTTTCTCTACTATTTCGAAAGATGTAAGTATCGAAGGTATGGGATTAATCAAAACGAATAATGTGATTCCCCAAGTTTTAAGGAAGAGAACCAACATAACTAACAAACTTTCTCCGCATGCAATTAAAGAAATAGAACCACTCTCATCTGTTTATATATTAAGTGCAAGGAAACGAGAACTAGAGCTGGAAGAAATAAATTTGAAAAAACAAAAAGTAGAATATGTGCAAAATACAATTGCTATAAAAGAACAATACAAATATTTGGTCGAGAAAGAACACAAGTTAATAGAAATGAGAGAAAACTTAAGAAACTACTTTAAAAATCCATGGAAAAATTTGGATATAACTGGATGTTATACGATTTCCGCATTTACTGTAAATAATAGTGGATATAACAATTATGAGAAATATCCATATGTCGGAATACTTGGAGAAAAAAATGGGTGTAAAAGCGTTTACTTCTTAAAAGGACATTACAAAAATGTGTTTTTAAATATTTACAGCTCGAGAGAAAACTTAAAGAAGAAGGTTACATTTTAATCCTTTTTAAAAAATCGGATATAATATGTTTCCAACCGAGGAACCATTTATATCATTTAAAACGAACGGAATTACAACATTTAATGGACACTCATTCCCGAAGGTTGAGGAACTTAAATATTATACGGAAGTGTTGCAAAATATGGATAATAATAGTTCATCTTGCCAAGAAGAAATAGAACAAATTGACCATATTACTATGCAAGAAATAAAAGGTAGTTTTAAGGTTACACAATGTCATCGGTTGGAAGCATTAGAAGAAGGAACGGAACTAATTATTAAAGCAATTAAACAAAAACAATTTAGACAAAAGATTCGTTAAAATTCGTTAAAATTACAGTTCGAAAACCTAGAACAGTTGTACATATCTAATTACTGGTTCGAAAAAGAAATACAAGATTCAAATTTAGATTTAAGTTACAGAATAAAAATTAAATTAGATAGAATTAAAACTACTGTAAGTAAAAATAAAGAAAGGCTTAGACCGCGTAGTATTTGTATATGAACACCCAGCATTTTTTGGCTTAATGTGCCTTGCACCTTGTGAAGTCGAGCAAAAACCCGCGCGATGGCCATGCTCTCTGGTGGCTCATGTTGTTTGAGTATCTTGAGGACGAGGATACTTAGGCAGATTTGGCCGTTTTTTTGTTTGTACATCCATATTCACTAACGTTTCGCAAGACCTTGCAGCTTGCATCATCAGAGTAAAAGTCGCACTAAGAACCGAAGGTCGGTGTGGAGCTATTTATAGTCCTTTGTGCCAGGCGCGCGGAGTGGCGTAACGCTGGTTGGTCATCCGAGTGCAACGTAATCCGTGGGGCGTGGCCGTATGACGCACAGTGGTTGTAATGCTTTAGATCATGTATCACAGGGGTCCACGTTTTACTAAGTTTAAAGCCATCTTCCCTGTTGATATTATTTGGATGTTTTTCTATTTCTATGGCTTCACGTATCACTCGCGGGAAGTAATGAGGTATTCTGGCAAGTACTCTGGCATGCTCAAATTCTAAAGTGTGCCCATTTGTAAATGTATGCTCAGCTACGGCTGATTTTGTGATGCGTTTGTGTTTGCAATCGCCTTTATGTTCTTGGAGTCTTAGATCAACGGAACGACCAGTCTGTCCAATGTAACTCGAGCCGCAAGAACAAGGAATGCTATATACGCCAGCGGTTTTTAAATTTGGAATCTTGTCTTTTACCGATCTGAAGCCGTTGCCCAAAGTTTCCTTGCTCGTGAACACAGTTTTGATGTTGCATCGTTGCAGGACACGTCCTATCTTACCAGTTGAGCCTTTAACGTAAGGTAGAAATGCTAAGCCTTCCAGAGGTGGAGATTCTTCTTTAGCCTTCTTTGTCATAGTCTTGTCTAGTGCTTTTCGTATGGCGGTAGTTGTGTATCCGTTCCTTTGTAAAGAGTCAAACAGATGTAGCTTTTCTCTCTCTAGATTTTCTTCGTCTGAGATAAGAACGGCTCTTGTCGCCAGAGTCTGGAGAACCGTTGCTTTTTGCATTGGATGATGGTGTGAGTCAGCATTTAGATATCTGTCCGTGTGTGTTTTCAGGAAATAATCACTCCGAACATCCCGCGTGCATGTAAACTAGCCTGAATAAAGTTTGACGATTTTCTGTCAGAATGTTTTGCTCTGAAGAAATATATTTCGTAAATTTTCCGCTTCAAAATTCCTCGTGCTGCGCACTCGGGATTCTTGTTGAGCGGCAAATTTACTTGACAAATTTCTTAGCAAAACATTCTGACAGAAAACGTCAAAATTTAATCGGCTATTTTAATGCACTTGGGATATTACTGTTGACTATTTTAAACAAATGCAGTTTTTATTGGGAAAAATCAAAGTTAGTTTTCTGTTACTATAGAAATTGCGTGGTTTGTTGCTAGATTTACTGAAAACTAATTTGAAAAATAATCCAGTAAAATGGTGTTCAAAAAGAGCTTAAAGTGGAAAGTTCTGGTGTAATTGTTTTCAGTAACTTACTTTATGTTTTTTAGGGTGCTGAACACGAATCTGAAGTTGTCTAACAAAATTTTTTTCGGCAAATATGAGAAATCATAAAAAAACCATTAAAAATCACAGTTTTGTTTTGTTTATGGCTTATAACTTGCAAAGTAAGCTTTTTACGCAAAAGATGACCTTAGATGAGAAAATGTCCTACAATTCATGTTGGTACCGTTTTTTTGTACGACATATGGTTTCCGCGCTAAGAGGCGTTGAAAAACTGCCGAAAAGCAGTTGATTTTGGAAAATAGCAAAAAACATATTTTTTACAGCTTTTCCGTTCATAGCACTAAAACTAAGCAGTTCTCTGTAAACATTATCTTATACTTTGAAATAGCAGATAAAATTCTGTACAATTTATGTGTAAATAATTTTTTCGGACCTTCAATAGTTATGAGAAAAGCAATGACGAATGCATGAAGTAGTCAGTCGCCTCCTTATTGAAGGCATATACTTAAATGCCCAATTATATGTCTGCGCAGATAAGTAAAACGTTAACCTTAGGTTATATAGGTGCAACAAAAAGATAAACAGCGATTCATGGTTGATTAATATGAAAACTGTGCAATGTTAAACAATACATATAATAACATAGGTATATAGGTAGGTATTTTATAAAACGCTTATTATTAAATGATTATTGACATTGAAGTGAACCTCGTCAGTCAAACCAAGCCCTCTTGGTCAAAGGTTCCATGATTTCTGCAGGGATGCCTTCCAGTTCTTCTACATCTAAAAAAATAAATTAAATATAATTAATGACTTAGTTTTAATTGTTTGAACATTGAATAGTTGTATTAGGATACATATTTTGAACACATAAATAAAAGTGAATGAGTAAAAAAATAAAGGTGAAATGGTATTATTTATACATAGTTACCTTCAAGTACTTCAGGAAGTTCCGGGTCATCCCCGTATTCTTCGATTTCAGTAAAAGGCATGTTATTGCAACTGGTTTCGCAGTTCACACACATATTGGAGCACTTAAGGCCTGCTTTTTTCATCCACAGTTTTTCTGACAGGTCTTCTTGCATTTGCAAGAAATAAGTTTCAAAACGGCTTGAGGTGCTGGTGGTTCTAGCGTGGTTACTGGCTCCAGACCATCTGTGGTTTTCTTCCAACCCCATTGTTCAGGATCTTCTTCATTCAGCCTCGGCAGGTCGAAAGTGTTCACAGATGCTTGCTAATTCATAGATTTTCATTGTTGTACGGAAGTGAGTAAAACTGTATATATACTGTTGAATCGCTCGGTGGAGCATTGATAAATGGCACGCAAGCAACAAAGGTTGTGTCACAAAGGAGACCACTTGTGATTTGCTCCATGAAACCACTCCATCCTGGAATGCTGGACACATCTTTCCACTTGCTGTAAAGCCAAATTAGGTCCGCAAACAGGGTGTGATAGTATCGGATGAAACAAAAAACTTTTGGAAATCCTTTAAGCCAGGAGAACCTGCTTTCTCAAAAATTATCAAGGAAACAGCGCCCATCTCGCCAACTAGTTGAGCTGGTAGTATTTTCTTCACTCGGAGGACAATTCTCTGATCTGGAGCAATAGCATTTCTTGGGATTATCAAATGTATACACCCCATTGCATGAAAGGTATTATACCCATCCAGTGCACGAGTGTTAAAATTAGTGTTGTCATGAAAGGATTGATGGAAAGCTGTGGAGTCTATTTGTAAAGATGGTCTCATGATTACTGACACTTCCAAACGAACAGTTTCAGAATTAGAGGTGCAAAGTCCCAAGGCTGACATAATATCAATTAGTTTTCGTGACCCATACTTCTTATTAAAAAAAGCTCATAGTCCAATGTGTAAGGCAAAGAACTAGATCTGACAACGCCAATAACACTGTGAAATGGCTAAAACTTTTTTTAATTTATTACTGTCCTCACGGTTCTTCTTCAGTATCAGCATTTCAAAGAACAAGGCTTTCATTTTCGTCCAAGAAAGAATCTGGAGGGGGATAATCATACACGACATACGCTACAGATCTTACCTCTTCAAGAATTATAACAGCCGCTGTTTCAACTAATCGAAGACGTTTTTCGGTGTACCACGCATCTGGCCAGTATGTTTGAAACATACGATCGTATTCTGTTTAATCTTTGATACGATTACATCCTCCCTTCCTCCCCATATCTCTCCAGTAGCTGGTTTATTACTGTTTTCCATTGGGGAATGTATTCAAACTCTGTCTGAGCTATTAACTGATCTAATGAAAACTGACATTCCTCATCACTGTTTTCCATAAAAGTAAAAATGTTCTCCCAATTTCTTTAGCATAAGAGCCAACCTTGTTTTTCACATCAACTTTGGGCTTACCAATGTACAGATTTTTTAAACAGTTATCATGGTACTAACAATCAGCAGCAATATCTGTTCATATCTCTATCAGCAGAAAGAGGGGGAGCTGAAGGTCACAAGATAGTCCGCTAGCTCAATACGTCACATACCTGTTTTATTATATTGATAAAAATACACAGTTTTCATATTAATCAACCATGAATCGCTGTTTATCTTTTTGTTGCACCTATATAACCTAAGGTTAACGTTTTACATATCTGCGCAGACGTATAATGATGCATTTAAGTATATGCCTCCAATAATGAGGCGACTGACTACTTCATGAATTCGTCATTGCTTTTCTCATAACTATTGAAAGTCCGAAAAAATTATTTACACATAAATTGTACAGAATTTTATCTGCTCTTTTGAAGTATAGGATAATATTTACAGAGAAATGCTTAGTTTTAGTACTATGAACGGAAAATCTGTAAAAAATGTGTTTTTTGCTATTTTCCAAAATCTACTGATTTTCGGCAGTTTTTCAACGCCTCTTAGCGCGAAAACCATATGTCGTACAAAAAAATTATATGAATATGAATTGTAGGAAAATGTCTCGTCTTTATTTTAATATAGAATCATCTTTTGCGTAAAAAGCTTACTTTGCAAGTTATAAGCCAAAAACTCAAAAAAACTGTAATTTTTAGTGGTTTTTTTATGATTTCTCATATTTTCCGAAAAAAATTTTGTTGGACAACTTCAGATTCGTGTTCAGCACCCCAAAAAACATAAAATAAGCCACTAAACCCAATTACACCAGAACTTTCCACCTCGAATTACCATTTGACTGGATTAAAGTAGTTTGGTTTATTGAATAGTTCATCGAATACCATTCTTAGTCAAAGTTAAGTAGACTATTTTTGCGGTAGTATCACTACTCATGTCCATTGCGCTTGGAATTAGGACTCGTGCTAGCGCACTCGATTTAATCGAACAGAAGCGCAATGGACATTCGTGTAATTGTGACTACTTATGGTATTATAAGTGATTATTTTCTTCATATCCATAATAATGCGTAATCACTATGGTTTCTGTCAGTCTAATAATGACAAAAATTCAAACGCCAAAATTTAACCGCGGTTAAATATGTGTCAAAATTTAATCGCTTGTACATAATTTTAACATGATTGTTAAAGGTGCTTCACCAACTGAATTTCATCCATTTATTCAGGAAATAATCAGTCCGAACATCCCGAGTGCATATAAACTAGCCTGAATAAAGAAAAACGTCAAAATTTTATCAGCTATTTTAATGCACTAGGGATATTACTGTCGATTATTTCCTTCATATCCATAACAATGGGTAATCAACATGGTTTCTGTGAGTTTAATAATGGCAAAAATTCAAACGTCAAAATTTAACCACGGTTAAAAATGCGTCAAAATTTAATCACATGTGAATAATTTGAACAGGGTTATTAAAGGTGCTTCACCAACTGAAATTTGGCTATACATATATTCAGTAAATAATCACGCCGAACATTCCGCGTGCATATAAACTAGCCTGAATTAATTTTGACGATTTTCTGTCAAACTGTGTTGCTCTGAAGATATATATCTCGTACATTTTTCGGCCCAAAATCCCCGGTGCTCGCACCCGAGATTTTTATTGATCGGCAAATTTACTTCTCAAATTTCTTAGAAAAACATTCTGACAGAAAACGTCAAACATTAACCGGCTATTTTACTGCACTTGGGATATTACCTGTTGATTATTTCCTTCACATTCATAATAATGCGTAATTACCATGGTTTCTGTCAGTTTAAAAATTACAAGTAGAAATGGGGTCGAATGTGTGACGTATTTCTGGCGCGAATTTTTAAAGTAGTATCATTCTTAAAAGGAGTCCTTATCGACAAGTTTGCCGTTGTACCATAAAGTTAAAATTGACCGGAAGTCGACCTCGGAGAAGAAATCCGATTTCCGGTTTCTATATATTTTTGGAATCTACTCTTCAAGCTGAGTCGAATGATATATATCTCGTCCTCCTAAAATATATCTCCATTTTCTTGCTTCTCAGTTAATAATAACAAGTTAATAATAATTTTAATGGCAAAATTTAACCGCGGTCAAAAATGTGTCACAATTAATCGCTTCTGAATAATGTTGGCGTTATTATTAAAGCTGCTTGCTTTTTTTATCTAGTCATACAGGAAATAATAACGCCGAATATCCTGTGTGCATATAAACTAGCCTGAATTAATTATGATGATTTTTTGTCAAACTGTTTTGCTCTGAAGAAATATATCTCGTAAATTTTTCGGCCCAAAATCCCCCGTGTTCGCACTTGAAACTTTTATGAAGAGGCAAATTTACTTGACTAATTTCTTAATAGAACATTGTGACAGAAAGCTTCAAAATCTAATCGGCTATTTTAATATAGGTACTTGGGATGTTGCTGTTGAAAAAATATAATAGAGAAATTGTAGACCTCCGAAATTTTTGGAGCTTTTAACTAAACATTTTTCAGCTCTAAGGATTTTCAATAAATTCTGGGACATAATAGATATTTTTATTTATTTATTACTGAAGATCAGCTACGAAAAGATTTTTTTTTAAGTTAAATTTAGAGGTATGTTACGTGTCCGTCCATCTAGTAAAAATATTCATGCTGTAGATCAGTATTTTAAAACTATTTTTCCTACGACTGCTTCTAAAATCAAGCTTTCCGCCTTGTTGACGTACATCAAAAATTGTTTTGAATCAGTTCATCGCGGCAGCCGTCATACGTAAGTATATAATCGTGAATCGTAATACATAGCAACATACATAAATTTTATATAAGATTTCATGATTATATACCTAAGTCGGTTAGTGGTAAGCTATTTGAAAACTTCAAAGTTGACAGCTGTCACTGTGAATTTGATTTAAACCTTTTTTCGCGATTTAAAGTTACTTCTGCTTTATTTTGTGTATTGTCGGTGTTTAAGTGTCAAGAAAAATAAGAAATGGGCGATAAAATATCCAATTCTGATGTAAAAATTTGCACGTCGCTGGAAATTTTAGAAATGGCAAAAAACCAGTTTAAACCTATTTTCGAAAATTTTACAGTCGTAGGAAAAATTTTGTATGCAACACGAGCGAAAAATGCATTAGGCGTTCGTTCGAGTTTTTTCGGACATCGCTTCGCTCGGCCCGAAACTTTCGAACTCACGCCTAATGCATCATTTTTCGCTCTAGGTACATAAATAACTATTTACGTACAGTTAGAACAATGATGAAAAGTATCAATTTCAATTTAAAGAAAATCTAATATGTTTTTAAAACAACCAGAATCATATGTTTCATTAGGAATCTTAGGTACTATGAATCCAGCCAAAGATGAGCCCTGCGTCATCGTTACACGAAATTAGCAAAGCAATCGTTTTTTACGCGTCGCTCTCATTATTTACAAGTGCGACAAGGATAGCATAACATTAGCAAGTCTCTGGGTCTTTGGGAGTGGATTTGACAAGTGCGGTATGCGTCTGTAAAATACAGTGTTGCCGACGTTAATAATAAATTCGTAGATTAATCATCATCATCATCATCATCATCATTCTTCACGGATATAGATCTTTGGGCCTGTTCCGGTTCAACTCCAACGCTCCCAAGGCCTACCAACATCTCGTTTTCCTCGGGGTTTATACTCCTTTGCCAATTTTGGCAATCTTTTATCTTCCATTCGGTCTAAACGTTGTAGCCATCTTTCTTTGTACTGGTCTATTTTCTCTTGGACAGTGAAGATTCCTAGTTCATTTCTAATATTTTCGTTAGATATTTTATCAATTCTAGGACATCCTTTTACGCTTCTTAAGAATTTCATTTCAGCTGATTTTATGTTGCTTTGGTCTTTTGTTGTTAGAGTCCAGGTTTCACTTCCATATAGAAGGGCGGGTATAGCTAAAGTTTTATAACATTTTAGTTGAGTGTCTTTCCTGGCCTTTTCTCTAAGGGTTCGATTTATCGTCCCGCAAATAGATTGGAATCTATTTATTTTTTGCGTCACGTCGCGATCATAGTTATAAGAGATTTCACAGCCCAAGTATTTAAAATAACTTACTTGTTCAAGAATACTTTAGACCTCACAGGAGACTTTTCCTTAAATGTCATTACTTTGGTTTTGTCTACGGATATTAGGCAGTTGTATTCTTGCGAGATTATATGTAGTTTATACACCGCTTTCTGTAGGTCATTTTCTGAAGTTGTTAAGATGGCTTGATCGTCGGCAAAGAGAATTGTGTTGATCGAGTTGTTCCTTCTGAGGGGAATTTCTGTTGGTGCTTGTTTTTTCCAGATTAAATAAAGATAATATCAGTAAACAGTAAATAAACTAGATATATCGGCAAAATTATTTTGATACATTGAGTGTGGTTAATTCAGAAATTATAGATAAATGACATACATTTTACGAATAATTTAAGATCTTTTACAAATTTTTGTAAAAAAATCTGGAAATATTGGCAACGTTTTTGAGGTTAGTTCCCGTACAAACATGTTTTGACAGTTTTGGCTAACAATAAGAAGCAGTTCTTTTGAGAACTAAGAAAACGTGGTATTGTACGCATTAATATTGTTACGTTCTTAACGTTCGGGCTATTTAAAATTATACGACAAACATGGGTTCAAATATTTATTTACACTATTGGATTAATTATTACGATTAATGTTATTTACAAGCACTAACGAACTATCAAGCAGATTACAAATTACTTTTAAACTACGGCACTATTTCTAACAACTATTATTATTTATTTATATCACTCTTAAACACTAACGATGTATTTCTACTACATACGGATTTATTTATTTCACGCGTTTTATTTATCTGGGAGCTCGCCGCTCTGATGCCGAATTCCAAACTGAACTACAGGTCTGAAGGCCACGCATTTATATTTCACTGGGGAGATTCCAGAATCCTCGCGAATGCACTCCGGCATTCGCAGGTGTTGTTCTCGTAAGCGAGCGTGAGTCATTCAGTACACCTGGTTCTAGGGCGCTTCCCGAGCATTCGACCGCTGTGACTCATATTTCTGCAGCCGCCTCGAGAAGCTCTGGAACGCTGGCGTATTAATCGCCAAGGCTGCTGACTCATCCATCCCTCGGCCCTCAGGATCGTAACACTGCCCCCGCCTTAGGTCGTTCTGTCCCAGAACGAGTTGCGTCGGGTGCCTGTCACTCGCTCTTGTGGGGATTCGATGACGGTACTTACAGGCGGTGCCTTTCTTGCACACTGACTGGTTGAAGAAGTAGCAGTCCACCGTGGGCTCAATGCTTCGCGTCGGGCTGCAATAGCAGACCTCGATCTGGATGCCGGTCTGGTCGAAGACTACTTCCAGCATGCTGCGTACGACCCTCCAGTCCAACGAATCCAGGCCGCATGCTAATTTCGGCATCGCTAGCCGGGTTTCGCCGTTCTTCACCATCTGCTCCTTAAGGTCCAAAAGAGCAGACCAGAGCTCCTGGTAACTAGGTTTTTCATGAGACAACCTTTTCGTCACCAGGTAATAAATGGAGCTGTTGCCTTCCTTCAGCTGCAAGGTTTTGCCAACCTGAGGTGCCTGCTCTCGCAGCTGGTTTAACCGGCCAAACTGCTCCCGGAAGGCAGCGGCGATCCCCCTAGACATCCGGAGGTCCTGGGCGACGCAGTGTGCCAGGGAATACTGCCGCAGGGTGTCGAACAGGTCACGCTGCACCTCTGTAGTAACTCCGAATCGCGCAGTCTTCGTACCCCCATAAGCGGCCATAAACTCCTGGAAGGAGGTTCCTCCGGTCTCTAGTCGTCTCAGGGGTTGTTCCGTGACAGCCTCCACTTTCTCATTCGTTCCGGCATATGGGGCCAACCGATTGAAGTGCACCACCCTGCACTTTCCTCGAGGAGGTTTCTGGATTCGGTATACCACGTCATTCAGTCGAGCAACCACAGTGTAGGGGCCTTTCCAGTTTCTTTGGAGCTTGGGGGAGAGGCCACGACGCCTCTGGGTGTTATGAAGCCATACCAACTCGCCAGGCTGGAAACCACCGGCCTCAGCGCGGGCATCATATCGGTCCTTCATTCGGTCGCTGGCACCCTGAATGTTTCGGCGTACGGCGTCGTGGATCTCTTCCATCCGCTACTTCAGGTTCCCCACGTAGTCCTCGCCGGCCGTTTCTTCGCCAGGCTTTCTTCCAAACTTGAGGTCACATGGCAATCGCAGCTCGCGCCCAGAGAGTACCGTGGCTGGGGTGTGGTTGGTTGTCTCTTGTACTGCCGATCGGTAGGCCATTAGGAATAGGTGAATGTACTGGTCCCAGTCACGCTGATGTTCGGAAACCACCTTGGACAGATGCTTCCCCATGGTTCGGTTCATCCTTTCCACCATGCCGTCCGATTGAGGATGGAGGGCAGTGGTCCGGGTCTTGTGTATCCCCAGCAGCTTGCAAACGTTCTGGAACAGTCCAGACTCGAAATTCCGGCCCTGGTCGGAATGTAATTCCAGGGGGACTCCAAAACGGCTGAAGCACTCCTTCACCAGAACATCAGCTACAGTACCGGCCTCTTGATTCGGAAGGGCATATGCTTCAGGCCACTTGGTGAAGTAGTCCATGCACACCAAGATGTATTTATTTCCCGCTTCGGTTTCGGGGAATGGTCCAGCGATGTCGATGGCTATCCTCTCGAACGGACTACCGACGTTGTACTGCCGCATCGGAGCTCTACGTCTACCAACCGGTCCGTTTCCTGTAGCGCAGGCTTCGCACCTCCGGCACCACTCTCGGACATCATCTTTGCAACTCGCCCAGTAGAACCGGTCTCGGACCTTCTGCAACGTCTTCTTCAATCCAAAGTGTCCCCCAGAAGAGCCATCATGCAGGTGACGCAGAACCTCGGCCACTCTACTCCTTGGAACCATCAATTGTGATCTCGTTGCCCTACCGTCCTCGTCTTCCAAGATTCTAGTCAAGACGTTGTTCTCGAGCTGCAAGGAGTCCCATTGCGCCCAATAGGTCTTCACCGTTGGGTTGGTGGCGGAGACCTCCTGCCAGGTAGGTCGACGGCCATCTCGCTTCCAGGCCATAACTGTGCCTAAGTCGGGGTCGTTCTCCTGGCTGTTCTGCAACTCGTCTAGCTCCCACGAGTCGTCGACTACAGTGGTACGATTGATGGGTACCGCACGACTCTCCAGTCTCGAACAGTGGCTGCAGTCCGCAGGGCAGGGCCTCCTGGACAACGCATCGGCGTTGCGGTGGGCTGTGCCAGGTCGATGATTTATTTCGAAGTCGTACTCTTGTAGGCGCTCGATCCACCTAGCCACCTGTCCTTCAGGGTTCTTGAACTGCAGCAGCCATCTTAGAGCAGCATGGTCGGTCCTCAGCAAGAATCTTCTGCCATACAGGTATTTATAAAAATGCTCCACGGACTTGACTACTGCCAGAAGCTCCCTCCTGGTTACGCAATAGTTACGCTCTGGTTTGGATAGGACCTTGCTGAAATATGCCAGGACTTTCTCTTGCCCATCTTGGACCTGGGACAGAACACCACCTATTCCGACATTGCTAGCGTCAGTGTCGAGGATAAACTGGCCTTCCTGACGTGGATAGCAAAGTACAGGTGAACTGGTTAAGGCAGTCTTGAGCGTCTCGAAGGCCTCCGCGCACTCAGCACTCCATTCGAACTGTCGTCCCTCTTCCGTTAGACGGGTTAACGGTTTTGCGATGTTCGCGAAGCCCAGCACAAACCGTCGGTAGTAAGTACAGAGGCCCAGGAAGCTTCGCAGTTCATGCTTATCCTTCGGGATTGGCCAATCCTGCACTGCCTTCACCTTACTCGGGTCTACTGCTACTCCCTGGCGGGATACGACGTGTCCCAGGTACTGTACCTCCTTCTGGAAGATGTGGCACTTCTTTGGACTCAATCGCAGGTTGGCACCTCGCAGTCTACCGAACACTTCCTCCAGGTTTTTCAGATGCTCGTTGAAGGATTTGCCCACCACTATGATGTCGTCCAAGTAAATCAGGCAGGTCTGCCAAGATAGACCCTTCAGGACGGTGTCCATCAGCCTCTCAAACGTGGCGGGGGCATTTCACAAACCGAACGGCATGACGGAGAACTGCCAGAGCCCGGTTCCGATAGTAAATGCAGTCTTCTCCCTGTCCGCGGGTTCCATTCCGACTTGCCAATAACCGCTCTTCAAGTCTAGCGTCGAGAACCATCGAGAACCGGAGAGTGTATCCAGGGTATCATCAATTCGTGGCAGAGGGTAGCTGTCTTTCTTGGTCACATGGTTCAGCTGTCGGTAGTCAACACAGAACCTCGTTGAGCCATCCTTCTTCTTGACAAGAACCACAGGGGAGGCCCACGGGCTGCTGGACGGTTCGATGATCCCTTGGTTTCGCATATCTTGGACAATCTTCTCAGCTTCTTCCCGTTTGGCGAGGGGCAACCTTCTTGGATGTTGGCGTATCGGTTGAGCATCCCCCGTATTGATTTTATGTTTAACTACGTCCGTACGGCCGCTGGGATGATCTCCGCACTCGAAGACGTCTTGGTACCGGGCCACCAGATCTTCGATCTTCTTCCGTTCTTGCTGGCTCACGCCCTTGCACGTAGACATCACGGTGTTAATTAATGCCTCTGGGCAGTCCTTCGCCTTGCGGCCGCCGCCACTAGTGATCGTTCTCACAACGGCGGAGACCGGTGTGCACCTTCCCAGGATTGTGTCTCTCCTGACGGTTGCTGGTTCCCTGTTGACGTTCATCATCCTTACTGGGACCTTAAGCCCAGTCTTTACCAACGTCTTCCCAACCAGGATACCATGAGTGAGCTCCTTGTCATAATCGGGTTCAATCATGCGCACTACGTTGCCCCAGAGATCGCCATCCAGGTATGCCTCCACGACTCTCTCGGTTCGTCCAGGCAGAGTAACATCTTCCGCCAATACCACTTGTACTGCGATCTCTTCTCTTGGGTGTAGGGAAAGCTCCTCCCCACCCACGTGCAACACGCCGCGTCCCAGGTCCAAAGTGAACCCACACTTATTCATGACATCCATTCCCAGGATGAACTCGTCCGCAATGTCAGCAATCAGGACCCGATGCTTGAGGGTTTGATTCCCAATCTTCAATTTCACATCCATCTCCCCATGTGTGGTCACTGCGCCTCCCGTGGCAGTGCGAAGGCGTGTCCTGGTGGGCAGCAGCTCACCCTCGTCTCGTATTACGTCAGACCTGGCGATGGACTTCGTCGCTCCAGTATCCAACAGCAGAGACCGAACTCTTCCATTTATTTTCCCATCAATGAAGAGGCTATCAGGCTGGTGTTGCACGGACGACACATGTATGGGAATCTCCGGGGCATGGCAATCACGAGTCGACTCTCGCCCCTTCTTGTCGACCCGCATTAGTTTTCCGACGGCTCGTCAGACACTCGGGCTCCTTTCTTCGGACAGCGAGCCCTAAGATGACCCATCTCTCCGCAGCTCCAGCAACGGGGCCCCTTCTCCCTCGTCTCCTGCCTTATAAGTCGTCGCAACATGTCCTCCATGGATTCAGGCGCCATCTCCGTCGTGGCGACACCGCGGACACGATCATGTCCTCTGGAAGCGCTCCTTGCCGCTTCAAATTCCAATGCATGGGCTAAGGCCTCTCCCAGTGTCCTATGGCGCCCCAGACGTACCGCTTGCTGAGTATCGGCGTCTTTAACTCCATCTACGAATGTTTGGACGGCTAGCTGCTCCAGGAAGTCCTCCGGCGCCGATGGATACGCGAGCCGAACCAATCGAGCAACGTCGGCCTCCAGTTCTTGCAGAGTCTCCCCCGACTTCTGAATTCTGTTCTTCAACTGGGCACAATGCACGTGCTGAAGATGACCATTGCCATAACGCCGTTCCAGACGATTCACCAATTGCTGGAAGTCCCTCTGCTGATTTTCTGGAATCATTTGCAAAACATTCAGAGCATCCCCTCGCAATGTCAGGATCAATGCGGTCGCTTTGTCTGCCATTCCCCAACCATTAGCAACGGCTGCGGCTTCAAATTGCTTCAGGTATGTTGACCATGGCGTTTTCCCATCGTAAGAGGGCAGTTTCATGTGCAAGCCAGATGTTGCGGGCCTCACTGGGGCAGTATCTTGGGACAGAGCAACCTGAGGGGCAGCAACTCGCGATAAGGTAGGCTGATTCACTGCAATTGGAGAAGAGCAGCCAGCAGATTCAGAGAGAGCTGGTTGGCCTTGGCCACTTCGTGACTGCAGCTCCAGTATGTCACTCCGAACTCCGGCCAACGCTCTCTCCATATCTTCCCGAAGTTCATCCTTGAGGTCTTCTTGAGTGACTCTCAGTTTTTCCTCAAGTTTTTCTCTAAGATCCTCTTGCGCGGCTCTCAACTGTTCCTTCAGTACTTCCTGTGCCCTTTCTGCATTCTCTTCTGCCTTCTTTTGGCCGGCTTTCAATTCTTCCTGGCCAACTTGGATCTCTTTCCTAAGATCCTCTTGTGCTTTCTCCGCTTTCTCTTGCGCCTTCTCTGCCTTGTCCTGGCTAACTTGCATCAGTTGCAAAAGTTGGCTTAATTGGGCTTCCATTTTGCTGCTTTGAGATCGCGTCAAAGACATGCACACTATACACTTAAATTTATTTATCTGACCGTCGTTTTATCGGCACTTGTTAACAATTTATTTATTTAATGTTTGTTCAATAATTTTCTTTATATAGCCCCCGGTTCAAAACCTCACACCGACACCACTGTTACGTTCTTAACGTTCGGGCTATTTAAAATTATACGACAAACATGGGTTCAAATATTTATTTACACTATTAGATTAATTATTACGATTAATGTTATTTACAAGCACTAACGAACTATCAAGCAGATTACAAATTACTTTTAAACTACGGCACTATTTCTAACAACTATTATTATTTATTTATATCACTCTTAAACACTAACGATGTATTTCTACTACATACGGATTTATTTATTTCACGCGTTTTATTTATCTGGGAGCTCGCCGCTCTGATGCCGAATTCCAAACTGAACTACAGGTGTGAAGGCCACGCATTTATATTTCACTGGGGGGATTCCAGAATCCTCGCGAATGCACTCCGGCATTCGCAGGTGTTGTTCTCGTAAGCGAGCGTGAGTCATTCAGTACACCTGGTTCTAGGGCGCTTCCCGAGCATTCGACCGCTGTGACTCATATTTCTGCAGCCGCCTCGAGAAGCTCTGGAACGCTCGCGTATTAATCGCCAAGGCTGCTGACTCATCCATCCCTCGGCCCTCAGGATCGTAACAATATGTTAGTACAAGGCAAGACCCTGTGTTCGCAGTCTCAGGAATTGTTGCTGAATCTATTGAGTTATTTTGAGAAGGAAAAAGGAAATAATGGGCATTTAATTTATTTATCTTGTGTGCAAGAGGTATGTCACGTTAATTTAGTACTTATGATCTTATTATACAGTTGTTTGTTTATTGCAGCGAGCAGCTGAGGCTTTAGGAATAAGCATTAATTTCTACTGTAAAAAGAATCAAGGCTCGTAGAAGAAACCAAGCAGTTTTATTTAATCGTGGTAAATAAAGATCTCGCAAGAAATCTAAAACTGCAGAACTATCAGTGTTTTCTAAACTCATCAGAGAAACTGTATATAAGATGTACAGGGTTATTCATTATAAATTACCCACCCCTTATCATCGTTATTATTGCCTATAGAAAAAAAAGTTTTAAATAAAAGTTATGTGGTTATAACTGAATTTTGTTAAAATGCTATCAAAAGTACAGTGGCGTGCATAATTAAGGGAATACAAAAAAGTTATATATTTTTTTAAATGGAACACCCTGTATATTATTAAATTTTTGGAATGATCTTTCTTTCCTGATTTCAAAAATATACCATATGTTACCCCTATTTTATACCGTTTTTGAGTTATTAAACGTCGAATATCATTAACATTATTAAAGTAAACTATGAAAATGACAACTATTTTGTTTGATAAGTGACATTTCTTTAATGAAATAATCTAAATGAGTTATTTTTTATTTATATTTAAATTTCCTAAATAAAACTTTGTTATATTTAATAATGTTAACTACTTTAACTAAGATATTCGACGTTTAATAACTCAAAAACGGTATAAGGTAGGGGTAACATATGGTATATTTTTGAAATCAGGAAAGAAAGATCATTCCAAAAATTTAATAATATACAGGGTGTTCCATTTAAAAAAATATATTACTTTTTTGTATCCCCTTAATTATGCACGCCACTGTACTTTTGATAGCATTTTAACAAAATTCAGTTATAACCACATAACTTTTATTTAAAACTTTTTTTTCTATAGGCAATAATAACGATGATAAGGGGTGGGTAATTTATAATGAATAACCCTGTACAGTGAAAGTAAAGGGTACTTATAAAGTTTATTCGGTTTTACAAATCTAATATTAATATTTATTCCAGATAAACACATTACTCTCAAAATCTGTAAATGGTGAACTTCAAAAGTATCACATTCTAATAGGCAGAAGCCGTTTAAATGTTGTTCTACATTACCTTGGATTTAAATTTCTCAGACAATAATCACAGAGCATTAGTTCAAAAAACAAATTTCGCCAGTTTGGGTCTTCGGTTTTTAAAAAGTTATATGGCAAACCTCAATTTATCGTCACCATTACAAGCAGTTTTCGTTGATGTAACTTGGATCTAAAGAAAATCCTCGTAAATTATTGCAAGACTCGAACATACAAAGTGTCAGAAAGCCTAAAGGTTATAAAGGAAGCCTTTATTGTTGTTCATGCTGGGTGTACAGCAGGATTCATTAAAAATGCATCTTTGTTATTTGTAACAAAATTTTTGAAAAACATTGTCATGGAGAGATAAATTCAGATATGTTTAAAAAACGACTTGTTAAGAATTTACTCAATAAATTAAGAGAACCGTTCCTCATAATCAT